>JZKD02S2389704.1:1199344-1213702 GCA_000966675.3 Picea glauca | reverse complement strand
TGCATGCTAATGTTTGGCTTTTGAAGTCGCAAAATCCCAAACCCCGAAACCCTAAAGTGTTGGTCCCACTTTCTTTTCACTTTCAGAATTCAGGAGTTGTTGTGTGGTGATGTTTGGCTTTTGAAATCACAAAATCCTGAACCCCAAAACCCCGAAGTGTTGGTCCCACATTCGTTACACTTTCAAAATTTGGGAGTTGTTGTGTGTTGATGTTTGGTATTTGGAATAGTGAATCCCCGAACCCTAAAACCCCGAAGTGTTGGTCCCACTTTCTTTTCACTTTTCAAAATTCGAGAGTTGTGGTGTGTCGATGTTTGGCATTTGAAATCATGAAATCTCGAACACCGAAATCCTGAAGTGCTAGTCCCACCTTCCTTTAACCTTTTCGCAATTCGGGAGTTGTTGTGTGATGATGTTCAACATTAGTAATCGTTGAAACCCAATTGACCTCTATTTTTCCACAAATATGTAGTAACATGGTAGGAATTTTTGTTATAGGTACAACTCTATTATTATAAGGAATGGACTAGTAGAATCGATGGAGGATTTTCATCTGGGATAGAGGTAGAATAGAAATAAGCAATTTTTAGTGCGATTTTTTCTAAGAGTTCTGCTCGCCATGAGATCATACACTTTAAGTTTTCAAATTTTCATAATTAGACTGTTGTTTAATTGCTTAAACCATAGAGGACAAAAGGGATCCTTTGAAGTAAACTAGACTGGTGTAATAATGGCATTATGGACATAAATGAATGTTATCTTCTCTTAGTTTCTAAGCTTAAACGAAATTGAATTATGTCATAGAAAAGAAAAGAAAAAAAATTAATGGTGAATTTGAGGTTCATTGCAGTCCATATGTTTTCATGATCTCACATATCACGATTCTTTTTATCAAGGGTCTCGACACTCCAAATTGTGATCCCCAAAATGGAGCTTAGAAATTAGCTCCTTCCCTTAAGCCTTCGACAATGTGACCTTGTCTATGACCATGGGAAAGACCTTATCGTGATTTTGCATATCGCGAGTTGCAAGGTGAGAGCATTTCCTTCCATTGAATTTCCAATTAGTGAAAAGTTAATCCCTCACTAGATGTCTCTCTTGGATCAATGGTCAAGATCTTATCGAAATTTTGCAACTTCACGGGCCTTCGTCATGCCTGATCAACGGTCCACAATTTCCCTTTGATCAACAACTCAGATTTAGTCGTGGTTTCACAATTCATGATTTCATAGGATAGAGAACCTCCTTTCTTTTACTTTCCAGTCAACAAAATGTCAGTCGCTCGCCATGTTCCCTCTGCATCCAACGTTCCACAACATACCTTGATCCAAAGGTCCAGATCAATTCTCGGGATTTCACATATTGCATGTTCCCACACCATGTTCCGTTGACTCATCCAATGTGCAGGTCAGTGAAATTCTAGTTTCTTGCCACATGTCCTTATTGAATATGGATGGTCCTCCTACTTTTGTGATTTTTTAGGCCCACTTCATATTGCACGTGAAGACAGTGTTCCGTCTTATGGATCCAATGATGGTCAGTCTTCGGGCTCAGATATGACACCTGAGATATATTTTCTTCTACTGTGCGATCCTCCTATATGAATTTAGATCTGATGGTCATCATGAATTCTGAATGGGATCCAATGATCATTGTTTCTCTTCACTGTTGATCTTTCCATTGTCATGCCATTATCGTTGCTCTACCGATTGTGTTGATCTTCACCATCAATGACATCAACATCAATGACAAGCACACATAGTATGCCTTTGTCTAAAAACATGCCAATAGATGGTCTATTCTTAAATAGAATATTTTCCCCATGAGATAGTGCCTACACATATTCAAGTCATGCACTATGGATTCCAACTCCAAATCATGAGTAGCATAGTCCCTTTCATGCTCCTTCAACTTCCTTGATTCATAACATACTACATAACCATTCTGACTAAGGACTCCACCAATTCCTTCCTTACATGCATCAATGCATATGATGAAATATTCATTTGGATCAATGATCCTTAGTATTGGAGAATTGTTTAATACTTGTTTCAAGTGTTGGAAACTCTTTGCACACTCCAATGTCCACTGAAACTTCTCTTCCTTATTTTGTAAGGAAGTGATCAAGTGTGCAATCTTTGAGAATCCTACAATAAATATTCTATAGTACCCTGCAAGGCCCATGAATGATCTAACTTTTGTCACATTATTAGGTTCTTACCATATCCTAATGGCCTCAATATTTTTAGGATCCACTCATATCCCTTCATCTGATATGATATGTCCCAAATAATGAATTTGCTTCTGGTAAAATGAGCACTTCCTCAATTTGGCATACAATTGATGCTCCCTTAATACCTATAGTAACATCCTCAAGTGTTGTTCATGCTCTTCCTCCAACTTAGAATATATAAGAATTTCATCTAAAAATACAATGACAAACTTATCTAAGTATTCTCTGAAAATATCGTTCATTAAACATGTGAAAACAACTAGTGTTGTGAATTGATAATGGCCATACCTTGTTCAGAAAGAATTTTTGTTGATGTCTTCTTCTTTAATTATTACTTGATGATATCGTGACTCAAGATCAACATTATAGAATATTTTTGGATTCTTCAACTAATCAGAGAGGTCATCAATCCTTGGCCTAGGATACTTATTCTTTACAGTTACTTTGTTCAACTGCCTAAAATCCATGGAAAGTCTCAAGGTTACATCCTTCTTCTTCACAAATAATAATGGATCACCCCAAGGTGACACACTTGGACGTATGTACCCCTTCTTTAGAAGATCTTCAAGTTGCATTTGCAACTACTTTAGTTATGGTGTACTCATTGTGTAAGGGGTATTGGATGCTAGAGCTACTCCAGGCATTGGATTGATGGAGAAATCAATGTCTCTTTTAGGGGGTAATCCTGGTATTTCCTTAAATAAATTCTCAAATTATTTTAGGAATGCATAATATTCAATATTTGACACCTTATATTTAGGTGTCTCTTCAATATGAGCTGAAAATATTTGACACCCTTTCCTGTAACTTTCCTTTAGTTGCAATGCTAAGATTTCTCTGACACTTATTTCTCTAGGGATTTTCTGTACTGGTATTAGGTTGCCTTCCCCATCCCAGCATGTAAATTCGTTTTTATGACAGTCTAGAATAACATGGTGTTGGTCCAAACAATCCATACCAATTATATATTCATAGGAACCTAAAGGAAATATGTTCAATTATTCCCTGTTGCTCAGTCCATTCATTTCCACTGGATATGACTTAACCATATCATTAACTTATCTTTTGGCTCTCGAATGGAGTTGCAACAACAAATATTTTTCATGGTTTCTTTTTGTAAAATGCAATCTTTCCACCATCTTAGGATCTACATAACTATGAGTAGCTCCTGAATATATTAAAATAACAATTGTTTGGTTGTTGATCTCACTGTCCACTTCAACCATATGTAACTGAAACTTTTCTTTCTTGTTGTCTAGTGATGCATAGATCCTAGCTACACTTTTTCCCATGTCCTCAGTTGTTTCATATTGCTAAAAATTATGAACAATAATCACTTTATCTCCTTTGTGAGGACAGTATCTAAACATATGATCTCATTTACAACCCCAACATTGAATAGGTGGTTTCCTTGGCCTTTTTCCACCTCTCTCAATCATTCTGGGTTTTCCACAAGACTAACTTATTCCTATTCTCAAAAAGAGGGAGAAAGAGTAGCTTAGTACCTAAAGATTATATCCACCTTAGTAACTCCATCCTTCTCGTGCGACTATACCACAAGGCATACTATGGAATTACATATAAATATATGTAATGACCCCTAGGATAATGTGTCGTTTAATCCATGGTCATATTTGGAATGTCTCTATTAAACATAGTTATTTCTAACTTGTCACTAGTACATACATGCATTAATACTTAGAACGGTTGTGACTATGCAGTTGGTGATAGCTGTTTTGTTTCTTGTCATTTGACACTCCCATTAAAAATAATCCTTGGCACAAGGACTAACGAATATGAAATGTAAGGGTAAAACATTAACCAGATGAGAAGAAAAGACTAATGTTGTAACCCTAAACTTACTCGCATCGTACTCGCCATAAATTGATAAGAGGTATGCAAAGATAAGACTGTCGGGACTTAAATAAACCCTTCCTAAGATATTTATGGTGTCGTGTAATGTACGTCTTGGAGCTATCGCTTGACCACCATGCCCATTGTGTCTCTACCACCTCACTCTATTCACATGGCTAGGTACAACTCGTAACTATCACCATTAATCTGCTTGGCCAAGGGTCTCTAAGGCTATTGCTTCATTCTTCTCCCTTGGCTATCTGTATTTTGCAAAAGCACTACAACACAAACCCTATGATGTTAAAATCGATAGCATGGCTAGAATTATGGAGTTGGGCTCGTTCTGGGCAGAAAGGAAACTAGGAGGCACCCACTAGTCGGATACTACCCTGTGTGAGGTAAGTAACTTCTTGGTTGTTTTATCTGATCTCTTTTTGATTCTAAAATGTAACAATATGCACCAGTCACACTCTAACTCCTCTTAGTTTTACTGGTCCTGACTTCTATGGCCCGAGATAACATCTTATTTGTTGGTAGCATACTCGACAATGTTTAGGGTTTTGTCGTGGCTCCACTTTTAATCTTCATATCAATTCCTAAATCCATTATACCCTACAATAGACATATTATTTACGAAAAATCCCGTAGGAAGTCCTAGACTGTAATAATATCGAAGGGAGTGAGAATGTTCAACAGTGCAGGAACTAGTTCTATCAAAAAAATAATGTTTGACTTATTGTATAATCAGTTTCTCATACTATGTTATTAAATGTTCATGCAACTCGATATAGATATGAATTCTTGGCCTCGACCTTTCAGATATATTCGTAGCTTTGGTAAAATTCCTTGTTTGTTTTGTTATTTGGTTGTAAGAAATCATCGTTTTCTTGAATCTTATACCCTAGATAGGGAAGTTAGGATTTATTCCTTATGATAGTAAGATGGATACTCTTCATATCATGCTTATCCCTTTTCAAAGGCAAGTTCATTCTCTGTGATAATGAAGTGGTTTCAAATCTGTCTGAAAATGCGTATTTTACCTAGGCTACATAAGTCTATGAATTTGTTCCTTCAAGTTTTAAACTAGCATTTACGAAGGTATATGTACAGTTCTGTATCTCTGTTGGAGTCTTCTGAATCTCTAATCTCTTAATTATGAGGGTAAACATCTCGGTGCTTTACATGATTCAATTTCTCTTCAAAGGAGCACGACATATATTTGTAGAATTGTCCACTGTGTGTACAGGGAGTTCTCTTTGCCTGAATATACATCTTTAGTATATGCTCTGTAACTTTCCCATTTATGTTCCACACAATTATACGATGAAGGGTTAATATCATGAGACAAGTCTATGAGTATAAAATATGTTTCATCTGTATTTTACCCTGGTAAGTTTATATATCATTTGCCTCAAGTTTTGTACGCATGAAAACAATTGTGTGCAACTTCTCTGAGTTTTCAATGAGAAATTTGTAAGTTTAAGAAATATGATTTCGGTGTCCCGTAACCTTGTCTGTATAATTGAGCTGGAAAAATAATTCCTCTCTAGGATATGCTCTACCCTATGCAACTTTATCATTCTAGAATTATGATTAACTTGCCAAATTTCACTTTGTTAGCATAAAGAAGGGAATTCTAAGTATTCTGAACTTTGTTCCTAATTATGTTTCCTTTATCATAAATCTATGGTTTTAGTTCCTTATGAGGATAGTATCTTTGAATCCTATCTGTGATCCGAATTGGTGATGGCATGATGATGCTCCAACATACCCCACAGGGTCTGTACGCCTGACCTCCTAGTCTTAAGGATCGTTCAATTTTCTCCATTGAGCCGAAGCAGCTCTTTAGAATCCCAATGGAATATCTACGAAAAACCCGATCCATAGGTCCTATCTTCACCCGCATGGCTCTCTGCACTCAAACGTGATCTTTCCCTAACTCGGTTTTGGGTTAGTCGGGGTTTCATCCTTTCCACTGTCAAGAACTCTTGTACTCTTGATTCCCCGATCTCCGATGAGATCTTTTCCGACCTTAGCCCCTCCTAGCTATTCCTTGGTCCTCGTGATCACTTTCCATAAGACCGTAGCCTTATATCCTCCTACCGGGGTTTTGGGCTTAAAATCCCAATGAGATCCTTTTCCCGCTAGCCCTCCAGGCTAAGCTCCTGGTCCACGTGACCTCCCACTATATGACCGCAGCCATACCTCCTCATCGGGGTTTTGGAATTTCCAATGTCAAAATACATATGGCTTCAGGACTCATGATTCCTCGAATCCCGAAGCACTCTTTACGTGTTAGCCCTCCTGGCTAAGCTCCTGACCAATATGACCATTATCCCATGACCTCTGTCTTGTCCATCGTCGGGGTTTCAGGGTTTCCAATGCCAAAATGCATTGGCCCACAGGATTCCCGATTCCTCGAATCCTAACTCTCCGCTATGATGACAACTGGCCCCTCACGATGGCACTTTCCTCTTCTCTGATGTACTGACAGCTGGCTCCCACAATGGCTCTTCCCTCCTTTCGGATTTTTGGGCTTTCCAATGCCGAAACTCACATGTCCCCTGGATTGTGATCCTCTGATTCCCGATATTCTTTGACCTTAGCCCTTCCTGGCTATGGCCTGGTCCATGCAACCACCTTTCATATGACTGCGACCATATACTTTTGTCGGGGTTTCGGGGTTTCCAATGCCGAAACGTGTATGTCCCTGGGACTCACGAAATGTCGATCCCCAATTTTTCGATGGATGACCTCCTGTCAGGTCTTCCCCTGATGGCTCTGATTTTTTCCACGCGTCCTCTCCAAATGGACGATTCAGATCACCTCTTGGGATTTCGAGAATTTTGATGTCCCAATTATTTCGACCTCAGGAACTTTGATTTCCCGATAGCCCATATACCGACTCTCTTCAGATTTCTAACACCTGTCTCCCCAAACACATGACTCAGATGATGTCAAGGTTTTCACTATGGACTTCCCCGATCTCTTGTCCACAGGAATGTTGATATCCCGACTCCCGATGCTTCGATCTCCGCCACGTGAATTTCGAGACTTGAAGTGTCTCGACTTTGTTGTCCTAGTGACTCTCTGATACACATCAAGTGGTATCAGAGCTTAATTCTTGTCTGTACATTTCAGGCAAGAGAGGTAAGAGATAAAAAGCACTCTGATACACATCAAGTGGTATCAAAGCTTGATTCTTGTCTATACATTTCAGGCAAGAGAGGCAAGAGATAAAGATCACTCTGATACACATCAAGTGGTATCAGAGCTTGATTCTTGTCTGTACAATTCAAGCAAGAGAGGCAAGAGATAAAGAGCACTCTGATACACATGAAGTGGTATCAGAGCTTATTTCTTGTTTGTATATTTCAGGCAAGAGAGGCAAGAGATAAAGAGCACTCTGATACACATCAAGTGGTATCAGAACCTTGTTCTTGTCTGTATATTTCAGGAAGGAAGAGGCAGGAAGAGGTAAAGAGCACTCTCATACACATCAAGTGGTATCAGAGTAGGAAATTCATCTATATATTCTAGGTGAAAGAAGACAAAGTTGTTGAGGACTCTATAAGGATTTGTTTGTAGGTAGGCAACAATCAAGAAGGTAGTCAAAGAGTTCTCTTCTCCTCTGTCTGCACACTTACTCAATGCCCTCCTAGCAGAGTATATTCTCACAGAACGTTCAACAGTTCTATCCTCTTGTGCACCTATGCACCTGCTCAATGCCCACCTAGCAGAGCTCTCAGAATCCTCAATGATTATGTTTCTTCCTTGAAATTCTCAACAGAAGTCTTCCTCTATGCACTCCTTGCACCTGCTCAATGCCCACTTGGCAGAGCTCTCACAGAATCTCTTTAGAGGTTCTGTCTGCAACTGTGTCTTCTCCCACATAGCCTTGCCTCCAAGGTTTTCAACAACCTTCAGGTCTTCCCTGAGTTGTTGATTCCAGTTCTTGTTCCGCAACATGTCTCTGTCAGAACCCGCAGTGTTCAGAAGTGCATCCTCTGTGCATGGCTATCAAAACCTACAGTGTTCTATCACACCCTCCTGGTGTGAAGCCTCAAATGCATTCACCTGAAATCCAACCAACTTCTACAAATGCACAACTACAATATACATCTACAGCATAAAAGAACACTCACAAACATTCACATAACACAGAATAATGCAACAAAAATTGCTTTTGTTTATATTAAAAATGGAAAATGCCTATATTTACAATGTGTTCTCGAGCTCTTTCTGGCTCTTCTCAGACTCCTACTCGTCTATCTCTCTTCCACTACTTACAAAATGAGATATGAAAATATCTCTTACCTGAGGGGGCTCTTCAAGTGCTTCCCTCCAACCTACCTACCCTATTCAATTACATTGAATGGGTTGTCTAGTCCAGAATTGGATCTAGCTCTCAACTAGACAAACATTAAAGGCTGATCTATCCATGCCTGCACAAAGGCATGGCTTCCCAGCTGAACAACTTAAACATTAAAGTTACATTGAATTCAGATCGAAGCATCAAGAGTCGGGATATCAACATTCCCATGGACAAGAGATCGGGGAAGTCCATAGTGAAAACCCCAACATAATCTGAGCCGTTTGTTTGGGGACACATGTGTCAGAAATATGAAGAGAGTCGGTATATGGGCTATCGAGAAATCGGAGTTCCTGAGGTCGAAAGAATTAGGACATCAAAAGTCTCTATATCCAGAGAGGTGATCTGAACTGTCCATTTGGAGAGGACACATGGCAGAAATTAGAGCCATCAGTGAAAGGCCCGACAGGAGGTCGTCCATCAGTAAATCAGGGATCGCCATTTCGCAAGTCCCGTGGACATACGCATTTCAACATTGGAAACCCTGAAACCCCGATAAGAGTATATGGTCGTGGTCATATGAAAGGTGGTCACATGGACCAGGTCGTAGCCAGGAAGGGCTAAGGCCAAAGCGTATCGGGAATAGGAGGATCACGAGTCCAGGGGACATGTGAGTTTCGGCATTGGAAATCCTGAAACCCTGAAAGGAGGGAAGAGCCATTGTGGGAGCCAGCTGTCAGTACATCAGAGAAGAGGAAAGTGCCATCATGAGGGGACAACTATTAGCATAGCGGAGAGTCATGATTCTGGGAATCGGGAATCCCGGGGGCCAATGCATTTTGGCATTGGAAACCCCGAAACCCCGACGAGGGACAAGACCGAGGTCACGGGATAATGGTCATATTGGCCAGGAGCCTAGCCAGGAGGGCTAACGCGTAAAGAGAACGTCAGGATTTGAGGAATCGTGAGTCCTGAAGGCATATGTATTTGGACATTAGAAAGTACAAAACCCCGATGAGGAGGTATGTCTGCGGTCATATAGGGGGAGGTCACATCAACCAGGAGCTTAACCTGGAGGGCTAGTGGGAAAAAGAGCTCATCAGGATGTTTAAGCCCAAAACCCCGATAGGAGGATATAAGGCTATGGTCTTATGGAAAATAGTCATGAGGACCAAGGCATAGCCAGGAGGGGCTAAGGCTGGAAGAGATCTCATCGGAGATCGGGGAATCGAGAGTACAGGATCTCTTGACAACAGAAAGGACGAAACCTTGAAAAACCAAAAACTAAGTCATGGGAAGATCATGGTTGAGTGCAGAGAGCCGTGCAGGTGAATATAGGACCTATGGATTGGATTTTTCACAGGGATTCCATTGGGAGTCTAAAAATCCACTTCGACTCAATGGAGAAAATTGAACGATCCTTAAGATCGGGAGGTCAGGTGCAGAGACCCTGCGGGGTATGTTGGAGCATCATTGTGCCATCAAGCCTCTATGAACGGCTATCAGAACCCGCAGTGTTCTGTCACACCCTCCTGGTGTGAAGCCTCAAAGACCTTCACCTGAAATCCAACCAACTCTTGCAAATTCACAACTACAGTATACATCTACAGCATAAAAGAACACTCACAAACATTCACATAACACAGAACAATGAAGGAAAAAATGCTTCTGTTTATATTAAAAATGGCAAATGCCTATATTTACAATGTGTTCTCGAGCTCTTTATGGCTCTTCTCAAACTCCTACTCGTCTATCTCTCTTCCACTACTTACAAAATGAGATATGAAAATCTGTATTACGTGAGGGGGCTCTTCGAGCATTTCCCTCCAACCTACCTATCCTATTCAATTACATTGAATGGGCTGTCTAGTCTAGAATCGGATCTAGATCTCAGCCAGACAAACATTAAAGGCTGATCTATCTACACCTACACGAAGGCACAACTTCCTAGCTCAACAGCTTAAACATTAAAGTTACATTGAGTTCATATTTAAATGAGGCTAGGCCTCTCTCTTCGCGTGCGATTTGAATTCGCCAGCATGGCTGGCTGGATGGTTGGTCGATGAGGAGAGATGCTCCTGCATCAATTGGGAAATTTTGTGGAACATTTTTATACTATGTGTTCTTTATTATTCCGCTTACGCAATATTTTTACATGTTTAACAATGTACTATCTACTTGTTACACTCTACACAATTATTTAATTTGTTCAGTTACAAATATAATGATGGGACCATTGTTTTCACTATGAGGGTACCCATAGCTCATTTAAATGTCCACTCCTCCCCTTCAACATGTCGATAGATCACTTCAACAACACCAATGGGAAGTGCACCCGCACCAACCTCAAGCTAAGTGTTAATATTGCGTGGAAATCCTTCGTCATCTTAATTAATTTATCCTCCATATTTATATTTCGTTGTCTTCTCTCTTGACACTAATTACCCATCCTGGTTTCCTTGCAGGACTTGCACATCCGCAATAAACGGATCTAGGACAACGCCTTGATTGAAAAATGTATTCGAGTTCCAATTTTAATATTTAGGTTTGGAGGATTAGATTCAAGTTTCCAGTGGTACTAGGTACTTACCCAAGGTACTCTGTTTGTAAATATTTTGATCCAAAGCCTCTACCTATATAGATCATTTATTATTTTATGGTTAACATGATGTACATTTTTTTCTTCAACCCAACGAATATGGTTACATATATGAGCAGCCTCTGTAATATGGATTGTATAACTTTCAAAAAACATTTGTTTATGGTTTACTGTGACATAACTGAAATGTACATTTTTATGCCTTTGGTACAGTCTTATTAAAGGAAACTTACTTGAATTTCTCACATGTCCAAGTGTTGAAAATCTTGTCGTGTATGAGTAATTAGATGTTTTAAGTAGTTCTGAAATTTTGTACAAGCAACTATGTATATATATATATAGAGAGAGAGAGATATTTCTATTATATATTCATTCTAAGTCTCGTTTTGGAATTTGCACAGTCTGATGTTCTTAGATACTTAATACAACTCTATGTATTTAAACCTATATAAATATATATACATATACTTATATCTTGTGATCAGTTCTAGAATTACGTTTAGCATTTTTGAACTGTCCAATATTTCTTAATTGAATACCTATATGTATATATTCAAATTCCCTGGAAGTGTTAGAGTTAATACAATAATAATTCTATTTTATTTAGTTTAGAAGCATATCTTATGTATTTACATAACTAAACTACATCAACATCTAACACAAACAATAGCTTTCTTAACTTTACTCAATGAATACAATCAAACTGTAAGGGCTTATTCTACAATTCATTTCATTCTACCAGATATTAATCATTAAAACAAATTCAACAAGGAGTAAG
Source organism: Picea glauca (assembly GCA_000966675.3). Lineage (NCBI taxonomy): Eukaryota > Viridiplantae > Streptophyta > Pinopsida > Pinales > Pinaceae > Picea > Picea glauca. The sequence continues at coordinate 1,201,926 of JZKD02S2389704.1, read as the reverse complement.
TAGATGTACATATTTGAAAAAAGTGTTGGGAACACAAATGGAACAACAAAGTTCCACCCAACCATAGAACATAACAACCAATCTACTTTCTTCATTCACCCCTATCCTGACCATGAATCCATGAGGGCGAACTTGAAAATACCTCCTTAGATATAGTCCTCTTTCGGATCAGAAAATTCTCCTTGCCTCACACTCATAAACAATGCTCATAACAACAAGTGATATTCTTTTTCCCAACATACTAGGCAACGTCCTGCCTCCTCCCATATGCTATATATGAAAAAGAATATTGTTCCTAGGTCTTTCCCCATTTGGGAATTTTCGTAGCTTTATAAATAACTGATTTTTAGGGGTTACCAATGGCCAAATTCCTGATTTTCCACTTGTAAAATTCATCCCTGAGATAGTTCAAGCTTGTTCCCCAATCATGGAGTCATGGTTAGCTAATTTCAACTTGGTTGTTCCATTTGTCCCTCAACAATAAATATAAAAAATACTTGTCTCTTACAGTTGTCATATTCAAAGAGTTGGTTTGAGCAAATCAAATATTTTCCCAAAAGTCACATTAATTAATTACAATTAACCAAATTCCAAATTCGGATTTTCCATAAATGGCAATAATTTTCCAAATTCAAATTTGCCAAAAACATAAATAAATTCCTAACTTCATACAGACTTTAATAATAATTTATTTTTGGGGATATTACAAACTCTTTGAGTTTCTTGTCAAAGTATCTCTTAGTCAAGTATTTATTTCCAAAATACTTCTTCAATTCCTTCTGAGTAACATTTTTCTCTTTAATGTAATGCACTGATGCAAGTTGATCCCGCCACATGGATTCCCTTCCCTTTAGTTGATAGATAGAAATTATTCCTTCTATGTGAGAAGAGTAATTATGTAATTTAAAATACTTTCTCATGCCCACCAACCATGTCTTTGCATCTTCATCCTTCTTGTGATCACTCTCAAATATAGGAGGTTTGATTTTGTTCATTTCTCATTGTAGCTCATCCACCCGAGCCCTCTTTTTATGCTTCCTGACAAGGGATGGACTTGAGATATTGTGTGATCTCCAATTGGAATGTCTTTGGTAGTGATGGTGATTTATACTAAAATTTCTTGTTCTTCCTTTCTCATAAGGACACCTGTGACTTCCTATTTTTCTTGAGTGTGACATCCCCAAAAATAAAATATTTTTCGAAATTTAAATTTGCTAGAAATTTATTATGTTTTTAATAAATTTGAATTTGGAAAATATTTTCCTTTTATGGCAATTCCGAATTTTGAATTTGATATTTGTAATTAATTATTATGAATGTTGGGCAGAGATCTAATTTAACTCAACTAACTATTTGACTATGACACTTGTATAAAAACATAATAATTATATTAATTGCAGGAGGACAAATGGAACAACCATGTTAAAATCAGCTGACCATGACTCCATGAGTGAGGAACATGTTGGAACTACCTCTGGGCTAATTATTACAATTGGAAAATCAGATATTTGGCCATTGGCAGCCCTTGAAAATCAGGGATTTAGAAAGCTGCGAAAATTCCCAAGGAAGGGAAAAAGACTTGGGCAAAATTGATAAATGGCATATGTGAGGGGGCAGGATGCTGCCAAGTATGTTGGGGAAACCAATTTTGAGTTCTCTTTCTGTTATGAACACTAGAGTTTGAGTTTGAGGCAAGAGGAGTCTGCTGGAATGGAAAGAAATTTGTTGAGGAGGAGATTACAAGTTTTCCCTCATGGATTCATGGTCAGGCTAGGGGGTGAATCGGGCAAGGGTTTTGACTGCCCTATTCTACGGTTGGGAGGAATGTGGTTGTTCTCTTTGTCTTCCCACAACCTGGTTCAAATATGTTGCTATATTCCTCTATGTCTGAATGATTTTATATATGATGCAATGTATTTGTTAAATCTGAACTGAAATGCTTTCCATTTTTTGTTTAAATGCTCGTATATATGATGCAGTGTATTCGCTAAATCTGAATTGAAATTATGTTCCATCTCTTTGAATTATATAGGCACAGTTGTAATGCATCTATTTAATTTGGTATGGATACAATAACCTAGTTTAACGATAATCAGAAGTAAATTATATGGTTAAATTTTGGAATAGTCCCTTTATAAACTAGGTTATTACCATGGAGGCAGTTGTAGGGTAATTACCAGTGTTTTGAAACTCCAGTGTACAGAATTTATCTATTGTAAATGGAATTGAACCTGAGAACTTTACATAGGGTATTTATACTTCGGTAAGAAAATCATGCACCAAGTTACGACAATGATTAGGGTTTGTTTGGGTACCTAATAGTCCAAAAACAAATAAAAGCCAAGTACGACAGGAATCACAATCAATATTTATTTTACCTATATATATATATATATATATATATATATGATCCGGATTTATGTAGGAACACAATGAAATACAGAAATACACATAAACAAAGAGATGCAGCAGAAATAAGACTTCATTTCATTAATAACAAATGACTGAAATATGCTTACAGACGGAATGGAAATAAACTAGCTAGGCGTTGGTAGCTTATCTCTAAGAAGAGATGTGGCCAC
>JZKD02S2389704.1:1171205-1183533 GCA_000966675.3 Picea glauca | reverse complement strand
TGATATATTAATGGTCAGATTGCAAGGACAGTGATATTCTTTATGCCATATACCACAAAATGCTATAACAAGTGCCTTCAAATTATGTTACAAAGGCATCAAGTAAATGAATATATCACTCAACAATAATGCCTTGCCAAATACAGATCATAAACAGAGATAAAATCTGTGTATTAAGTGTTCTTGTCCATATGTCATGAGAGCAACCTTATAATAACATTTAGCACATATTTTAGAACATACCACAATGTTCCATTACCAGAGATTTAGAGCAGTTTACAGTATGTGTTTGCACCAGATTTTCACCATAAAGTAGAGCCACATAAAAATCACAATTTGTTGGTCATAAAACAGAGAAATAAAATTGTGTAAAATGTGATTTTATCCAACCATATTAGTGTGTTTTAAGAATATGCCATCAACCAAGCATGGATTATAAGTTATAACCTCTGCATTTTGGACAGACCCCTAAACAGTGAACAAATAGAGGCCAACATTTTGGTATTTAGTGAGGTCATTGGGACCCCTTAGCACCAATTTGGTTTAAAAGTTGTTTTAGATGCATAATATACCAAAGTGTTTCAAAGGAAATAAAGGAGATAGGTCTATTGATTTTTCTAATTTCTAGATCTGATAATTATAACTTTATGATTTCAAACAGATTTTAATGCCACTGTTATCATAGATTAATTACACACTAGAAATTACAACTAAAATACAATTGTAGCGGAAATAACAGAATCACAGAGAAATAGCCATGCACAATAGACACAAGATTTATCCTGGGAAAACCTGAACTCGGGAGAAAAACCCCTAAAACATTTCTCTAAAAGAAATTCAATCCAAGTTCATGAATACATCACCAGACAAATGAAGAGTTCCAAGCACATAGAAAGTTGCGCCGTAGTGTGAGGAAGATCCATCAAGTATGGTGCATCACTAGAACAAGATAGTGCACCACATAAATGGTACAACTGGAAACAGACAACCGCAACTGCAACTAGCTAATGCACACTAGAAGAGGAGAGGTAATGAGATGTGTAATAATGAAATGAATCTGCCTTTCTTTATACTAGTCAAGTCACCTTAATTTACTAGTAGGGCCAACTTGTCATTTTTGTCTTTTAACTTTATTTTATTTCTTTTGTTGCTTTTACAAGTGTTTCTTCAATGCTTCAATGGAGATGACTTGATCTTCTTGTATTCTATATATTTCTAGTGCATTTCAGGGTTTTCTTTAATGGTTTCTTTGTATTTTCTTATGGAGAATGACTGCCCGAAGTTGCAAAACTTCAACACTCCCTCTAAACGAGGGAGACATTCTCCATACTTGGATTTCTTATGTCATAGAAAAGATTCTTCATGAGCCGTGTCAAACTCATAAAAAATGTCAAACTCATAATCTACAGAGTCATATAAACCTTATCATTTGAAAATACAAGACTTTGTAAAAGAACCTACAAAACTTGTAGAAAACAGGCAAACCCTCGGTCAAATTCTGAGAAGGTATGTTAAAACTTAATAGATATTGGACAATGCACTTATGCATTTGACGGTGCTCTCATGTGTGACTTTTACTTATAATTTTTTTTTGCAGGCTTTTTGATTTTTGTATGTGATGCTTGCTTCTGATTACTTGTTTCCCCCCTACTTATGTAATGTTATCAACAACATTACAAAGTGCCATTGTGTCTTTGTTTCTGTGTTGTTTTGTTTGTCAACCAGTTGGTTACCACCCAAACCCTTATTTTTAGTGACGAAATTCATTTAGGTTGTTCTGCATTATTCCAAGTTCCATTTAGTGGTTTATTTGATTGGATTTCCTCTATTCTACCCAAACAGTTATTTGAGAAAGGTTTTCTTTATTTTTTTGCTTCTGTTTGATCTTACAATAGAGCAAAAAACAAAAGATGGTCCCTTTACAGAATGATCGTTTATCAATCTATTTCCACATATTAACAATAATAAGGTTCTGTTGGTAGGATTTACATGTGCTAACGTTGATAACACGAATAGGTAGAGTGTGATATTTCCTTATCACATAATTTCATATTATTCTTTTCCAGTAGCAGTTCTATTTTTTAATCAAGGATCATCAATGTTTTGGTACACATGCAAGGGCTATAAATTTAGTTCATTTGACTAGAGAAATCAATGATGGTTTCAGAGGGCATGAGAATAAAAAAGAGAAATATTTTTTTGTTTTGATCGGCAATCAGTGACAAATTTAGGATTGAAATACTTGAGCAACAATGGCAAGATTATTCTTATTTCTTAGAAGCTATAGGTTGTATTTTTATTTTACTGATTGGTCTAATTTCTTGTAATTTCAGATGTGTTGGGAAACATAAGTGAATCAACAAAGAATATTGAGCTGGCCCTATGGGAAAAACTACTAGAGACAGATGTCAAGTAAACAATAAATCAGGAGACATACCAAGAACTAGGAAATGTTGGAACTTCACCTGTGAACCCATTCATTCATGAATATAGGCTTTCTAACAAAGTGGAACCTCAAATATTTTCTATTGAGGGAGGGCATGCGCAGAAATCTGAGCAGCTGAACAATGTCTCTACAGGTGATAAGCTTATTTGGAATGCTGATAGATACTTTTTTGTATGTTTGTTCTTATATGAGATGATATTGACAGTTAGACTGATTAATCTGCTATGTCCTCCAACAAAGGATGATGTTGTAGATGTTTTTTGTATGTTTGTTCTTATATGAGATTATATTGATAGTTAATGTAGACTAATTAATCTGCCAAGTCCTCCAGCAAAGGATGATGTTGTAGCTATAGACTATAACTGTGTTTATGAATGGAATTTTGAAATGTTCTCACCTTGTTATTGTATTCACCTGTATTAAAACTTGCATTTGTAATCACTTTTTTCGGTATTGGTCTATGAAGTATGTGTTAATGGGATTAGGCTGTTAGATATTGATATTTGTACCCTCTACTCAGATAGAAAGTTGAAATCGTTAGTGAACCGATGGATTTAAGGGATGTGGAATATGAGTTCCATGGAAAGAAATGGTGTGATGCCTCAAACTAAGATCTAGATGGGGTACTAGCTAACTGGTTTAAAACAAGTGTACAGTCCAGGCTTGTTGACTATTGTATTTAGATTCTTATTTGAAATGAGTCAAGAGATACCTGTAATAAGTAGCGGCATGGATAAATCGAAACCTAGATTACTGTGTGTACTTAAGGGGTGTCAATTTGTGTTTATAGCATGGACTTGCTACTCAGATTGATATTTGACATAAAATACCACCAAGGTTGGATATCAGGCTATACCATTGAATGCTTGTTTTGTGACTCACTACACCCTTCGATGTAAGCCAATACATACACCTTAACATTCTAATAGATGACAGCTGTATACGATGGGAATGGTTGCAGCATCTGGTTTTGGTAGGAGATTCTTTTCATGGAATCAGGTTTGAGAATGGGGTTTAGAGGATCACTAATGCTACCTGTTATCCACTATTACATTCTGTATCAATCTCTGTAGGGAAATAAGGACTCATATGTGGTGTTTTACCTGACTATAGTAACTAGAAGAGGCCTTTCCAATCACAAACTCCAGCTGAGTCAAGTAGATGTAGACACTAAAATAACCGAGTCATTCCCTTCAAAGGTCTTGAAATCACTCCCTATATATGGTGGTCTTAAAAAATGCACATTCGCTACCATAGATAGTGCCCGGGCACAATGATCGAATTTACGTCTTGACTCATAACTGCCATAAAATGATTAGCATCTATGTGTATGCCAGCTTATAAGATTGTTAATATAATTAGTTATAGATGTAATGGAAGGACTGCTAATACTTTCACAAGGTCAGGGTGAGGGTTGAATAGGATTACTGAGCCGGCCAAAAAACCCTTTTTATGTTAGTCTGCACTCTACTCAAGCCATGGCGGTATGATAACTTAACATAATTCTATTAGCAAGCACTGTGTTTATAAGGGATCCAAGCTAAGGTGAGATGGGTTTCTTTTTACTCCATCATATAGAAATTATGATAGGTTTGGAGAGTCTATCTTCTCTTCTCTTTCAATTACAAGAAAGATAAAACTATCAATAAATGAAGGAATACTGAAATTTATATAATTTACTGATCTATGTAATCCAGATTGCTTAGAAATTTGTTTTCTAATTTCATTTCAACCTTAAACGATTGACTAAAATATTACAACACAAAGTACCGCATGACTTGTAAAAGTATGTAGATTGCAGAAAGATCTTGAATCCTAGCCCTTTTCCACATATTAAACTTTTGTGATAGTCTATGACCTACCACTACAAAATCAAAACCACAACTAGCACTTATTAGGATGTTAGTTTCAAACAATTCATAAAGGGAATCTATAGAATGGGGTTGTTAGTGCTACAATAAGGGTGGTGTAGCCCAGGGGATGCTCATTATTAGTTGCTAGAACCCCCAATATCTTTTATATGGCTGATGGTCTAGACTCTAAACCTCTCCTTGTTAGTGTCTAACACAACAATACTAGACTCTACCCCATCCAAATAGTGTACAATATAGGAGCTTCATGCATACCGATATCTTACACCAAATTCTTCTCCCTTTATAATTTCACATTGGGAGATGATTTAAGTTAATCCCATTATGTCAATTAAGGCTATTGTGAAGTACTTGACTTGACTTCTACATACATGAGGGGACAATGGGAAAGATTGGGAGATCGTGGAGATCAAGTTTCAAGAGGTCACACATGTAGGGAGGATCATGGTGATTCAACCCTTAAATGGGTTTGCCTGCATGAGATGATGTTGCAGTGATAGGTGGAAGGTGTTGGATGTTTTGTACCAAAATTGGATACAATTAGACTTAATGGTGGGTAGGGAGTGTGTGCACTTTTCTTGTTGTTTATTTGACTACAAGGTATCATATCGCATGAGCGATATTTGGCTTGTGGTTGTTTTCTATGTGATGTTACAAGCTATATTTACGGTTGCATATTCTTATGTTGGGATTGTGTTCACATTAATACTTTTCTTAATCATGTGTGTGTGTGCGTTAAACATCACTATTGGGTGTGTGTGTGTCACTGTGTTCTAAATAATCCTACATGGATAACAATTGTAATATGGAGATGGTATACAAGCCATTGCTCACACAAAAATCTTTGCCAATATGGAAGATGGCTTTGGGATACAAGTCCTTGGGTTGATGTCATGGCATCCTCCCTCGCTCTTGGACTGACATTGCTGATAGCGAAAGAAAGGTGGTTCCCGAGGAGCCTAGTTGAAAGGTCAACTTAAAGAGGCCATAAATTTCACATACAAACTCTGTTTTTGGTGCTCTTTGGACTACTGGAAATATTTTTCCAATCTCTACAAGTTTAGGAGGTTGGGCCCATTGAACAACTATTGGCCATTGAAATACCAAAAATGAATGGGAAGGGCATGGAAAATATGCTACAAGTTCGGGACTTGCAAACTAGCAAGATTCAATATTGTTTCTAATATGGCGACAGATTTGGAATAATTGTTGAGCCGAATTTGAAACAACCACCTAGATTAGTTGTCCTCTCTTGGGAAGAAATAGTCCCCATTGCGTCAATTTTTGTATTAGATGGGGAACCTTTTGTTGGTTTTGGTCCCTAGTGAACCACTTGCCCCAATAAAAATGTTGCCTTACTTTGACAACCCAATAGAGTTGCATATTCAATTGGCAAGTGCTCTTCATATTGTTGTTTGAACTTTGTGATTACTTCTCCATTGATTACTCCAGGGAAGAATAAAACGAGATGGTTTTAGGAGACCCTAAAGGAAAACAATAAGTATGTAGGAGAGCCCAAGTGGTTGATGAGAGAGAGTAGAGCGTCAGAGAGACTTGGATCTTACTTGGCTATAGTGACAAACATCACAGATGCAGATCCCACGACATTTGCGCATGCATTTGACCAACATGTTTGGCGAGAGGCCATGCAGGAGGAGTAGGACTCCATCATCTGAAATGATGTGTGAGAGGTGGTTTCGAGGCCTAAGGGGAAGTCAATTGTGACTTCCAGGTGGTTGTATAAGACCAAGTATGTTGCAGATGGCAGCATAGAGAAACACAAGGCCCGATATGTGGCGAGAGTATTCTCTCAAATAGAGGGAGCTGACTATGATGAGACGTTCACCCCAGTTGTGAGATACACTTATATCCAGAGAATTATTGACATTGCAATAGATATGAGTTGGAGGATACATCAAATGGATATAAAGACTACTTTTCTGAATGGATTTATAGAAGAGGAGGTGTACATAGAACAACCACAGGAGTTTGAGGTGTTGGGGAGAGAGTCTTATGTGTGTCTTCTGAGAAAGGCACTTTATGGTCTGAAGCAAGCTCCAAGAGCTTGGTATTTGAGGATAGACACTTAATTGCTTCAGATGGGGTTTGAGAAGAGTGAGGCAAATCCTAACCTCTACTATATTATACAAGGTGAGGATACACTCATTCTCATACTGTATGTGGATGATTTGTTCATCATAGGAGCAGAGCATCTCATCGTTGATTGTAAGTAGGGCCTTGCATTAGAGTTTGAGATGAAGGACATCGAATATTGTGTTTGATGTCAATTTTATTGTTCTGGTTGTATGCCTTTGTCAAATGTTTTGCATTACATATGTTATTATGCTGATTGAGTTCTTTCTACAAACAGTTTGCATGTATTTTTCTGGTGGGCATTTCATCAAATATATTGCATACCATTGAATTACACATAGGACTAAAGAGACAACTTTGGTATTTTATTATGCATGGAATCTGATACAAAAAATGAATAAACAACTATTGGCATCTACAACAGCTGTAATACATCAGCAAAAATACCGCAAAACTCAAACAAAACCTGGATAATGCCACTGTCTCCCCAACAAGTGTTTATGAGATGCTCCAAGCTCCCCAAGCCTCCTTCGATCCTCCAAATGCATAGAATCGGGCTGTGACACTCCTTCAAATCCTCGACAAATCTACAAGAGGCCCCACGACCTTCCTTCTTACCCTCATGACTTGGCAAATGGACTCATGGTCCTCATGAAACCCCACGGCTTCAGCCAGATGGGCCTACGGCCCTCTCAAACCCTCTTTGCTCAAAAATAAGGGGCCTGTGGCCCTCCTCTATCCCATACAACCTACTCAAGGGCCACATGGCGTGCTCCAAACCTCACGTCTCCCTCACAATGTTCTCACTGCTCATTACAAACATTATGTTAAGGAAAAAGCATGGCGTAGTTGTTTTCATTACAAACATATGTTATATATATTTTTTTATTAAGAAAGTCATGCCTTAATTGTGTTGTAAATATCTTCGATAAAGATGGTTAATCATTATATAATAGAAACTAAACTAGAAGTCTTTATTTGGTATGCATTGTCCTTCAGACCAATGCTTAAAAGCTAATACAAAAAACAAGCATGCAACAACACACACTTATGTAATAAATGTAACTTTAGACTTTTGTCTTGCTATGGAGAGCCCACATGCAGTCACTATGTGGTTATTTTTGACAAGGTTTTCAAGGTGATAGGTAATTACTAATATGTTTGCCCCTGATCTGTTTTTCACTCAGTAGAATGAGCCCTAGTTTTTCCACTTCTTCCAAGGGGTTTGACAATGTTAATACAATTCACACATATATATTTAATAAACATTGTACCCTTGGGTCAATGTATTAAGAAATTAAGGAGGATCCTACCCTTCCCTTTCGTCCAACCATTGGACATCACTGTGCATCCAGTGGTCTCCTATGATTTCCTTAGGTCCTCCAATCTAGTATTGATATCACCTTTTATTCCTGAAGAATTGACACTTATGCCTAGGGGATTTATACCTTAGGCCAACAACATCGACAACATCAAACATTGACTAGAAGAGTKGATTGGTCTTTTCATTGCCCAAAGGTATGTTGCTCCAAAAAAKATCCCTCCCCGCAATGTTGTTTGCATCTTTCTTCTTGCTTTAAATCATTTACCGGATAGAAGGTTGTGCCCCATCTTTGGTTCTTGGAAAAAATAAAGGTGAGGTCCTTATGCAAGGTGAACTCATGGAGTCTCTGTCACTATCCCTAGTCTCAGATATGCCTATGGTTCTTGGGGATCTAGTTAATCCATTGGTGGCAATTTCAAGTTTGAGAGCTACTCTCTTTTTGATTTTTATCCTCTTCATTAATAGCTTGGTGGGTAGCTTGAATAACTTTTGGGAATCACCGAGTACAAATTGCAATCTCCTTCCCTGGGATTTTAGAAAGGTGGTATTTCAGCTGGTTAACCCTTCATATCATGGATTTCCCACGTAGCCTACAAGTCAATCTCTATGGGTTTTGGACCCATACTGCCAAAATGGGTCCAAAACCATTGGAATATTGGAGTAAATTCACTTCATTTAATGCACTGTGGAAAAAGCTACTTTTGCAGGGCAAGCAGTTATCAACAATGTTGGATGAAGACCCAACAGTGATGGAATGAAGAGCAGGCTTGGAAAAGAGGCTAGAACTATACAAGAGTACACAAGAAGAAATAGATGATGTCACTTTCTAAGTTTGGATACTTTAAGGTTATTCATCAGACACGTAAAGACCCATTCTGATCCATCGACCAAGGACAATTGCGCAATTACGGAACACGACATTGAGTTGTATTAGATGATTATTTGTATATCTGTTTTAATACTATTATATGCTTTTGCAGCTTCAGATGTTTTGAAATTGATGTTTGTGTTAGGGGTGCATTCAGTGTTTGTATTCTAATTTTTAATATCTATTACAAGTATGTGACAACTGCTATAAGTTATTTAGCAGAGTGATCACTTCTCGAATTCAAGATTACATTACATATGGTTGCTTGTCTTGAAAGCTTCAGCTACAGTATTTGAAAACCTGATAGCATGTAAATGCATTTGGAATAGAATATGTTGAGCAAAAGAATTTTTCTTCTATTGGCTCAATCGACAGAATTCTTCAATGGCACCCATGCTTTCAATATGATAGTTAACAGTAATAAGTTATAAAAACAAAGTACTAGAGGACATGCCTAGAAATCCACAAAATTCATGATTTCAACAAGAGTAGTAAGGTGCTCTACAAACCTGTATGAAATTGATGTTGTCACGTACATACATGCATATGTGACAACATCTAAAAAAAATTAAACCAACATATATCAATGTTAACCTTGGATCTATCAAGCACCAAAAGGGATCAAATTTCTTGAAGCTTAAGTTTTTTTTTATCATTTATGACATCGAATTAAATGATAAAAAAATTTACACCCCAAGAAATTTGATCTCTCTTGGTGCTTATTAGATTCGGGTTTAAGATGGATCTATATTGGTTTAAGAGCACAACAATGGTAGAAAACACATTATCAGTGATTGTTGGCTATGTTAAAGGATTCTTGGTGATTTTTCCCCAACTCCTATGCCTGGGCATCATGTTCCAAAACTTATTGATATGCCTAATATGCCTAATTGTTAAGGTACTTCCCACATTCTAAACAATACTTGAAGAATTGGTAAAATATTCCTTGGATTTCTATTTATGCCATGAGAATATGATTAAGTATTTGAATCTGCTTTTTGTTTTCTATGGCTATCTAGAACTTCAGAAATTATGAATTTATGCTAAAGAGTAGAGATATCATGATAATATTTTTTTTCTTTTGTTATTTATATACTGAATTCCCAAGGGAGGATATGCATATGTTCAACAAAATGGAGGGTCCGGTTCAACGTTTGTTTCCTATTACTAACTACAATCAGTAATTGAGAAAGCGGCCCCATTGTTTTAAAGGAATAATCGGCATCTATTATACTGTCTCAGCCAATTGGGTAGACTGTTAAGAAAAATATGGACCTATACCTATAACTACCTTTGAAAAAAATATCGACCTATATACATACCATAATTGTTAACATCATAAAACCAAAACAGAACAATACTAAATAAACTGAGCATTTCCCGAAACTTCCATGGAACAAGGCATAGGACCAACATCTATTTGGCCCGCTCCAGTGCTTATTGTTGTGTGGTTATTGGGTATGTTGGGCTTCATCATCTTTGACCTCTTTTCCTAGATGAATATTGGGGACCTTCATTTGATAGCTTCTTCAACCATGGTGTTTAGATTTTACCTCCCTCCTAGGATAAACCTTCAGGTCCGTGAATTTCTTGGACCAATATCTTATATTAAAAGGATATGGAATATATATCTGTGACATGAGAGCTTCAACTAAAGAGATCTCAAGGACTTTAGATCCATCTTGACCATGTACCTATTATGCATAAAGGCATATCAAAAACCTTGAGGTGCCATTACAAAGGTTGTATGGGTGAAAAACATTAAAGTCGACACCTTGATTTTTTTATACCCATCAGTGCACCATAGATCCAGGGCTAAGGTGGATCTATGCCAGTTTATATTCATTGCTTAATTTAGAGGCATAGCATGATGGTATGAAACAGAGCCAAAGAAACACTTAATACACCAAATATATATAGGCAAGGAGCACAAGTCCAAAGGATAATAATGATGATGGCTTGGGCAGCTCCTAAGAACTGACAATCGCTACCAATCTCTAGTTTAATTCCCATGAAGTGCCCTGGTGTCCATTTATACTTCTAAAAAAAGTCATCACCTTATATTCTTTGGGAAAGATAACATATCTCCCCTACACTATGGTAACTAAATAGCAAGTATTCAGAAATGCCCTTCAGAGAAACATATCGAGTAAATAATAACAACCTCACATGGACTATTAAGTTCAATATCAGTCACGTGACCACAAATCGGTCTGCGGACAAACTTGTATTGGGAATTTTCCTTCACATAGAAATATATGGGCATGTGAAGTAAATAAATGTTATCATCGCTCCATCTGTCCTTAATATAACAATCTATAAGAATAGGCCTGAAGAAGCTTTAATGGCAGTCAGAGCTAATTCAGAATAAAAGCTTATGGGAACTGACTTGAAAAGGGCCCAAGTATGAGTGGATTTGCTAACAGTCCTTAACCTAAAAAGGGAAAAAAACACACAAATATAAGTAGATGAGATATTACAATGGTGAAAAGGAACAGGTGGATTTACATGCAACTTACAGGTTTTGGAGAAATGTCAGATACCCATCAGATGAAGCCTTCTGAAAAGCATTTGGGTGTCACTGCAATCCAACTTTGGCATTATCATATTTACACCTACCTTAACTTCAATGGTATTGAGAGGCTGCTCGTGGGAAGAGGTTATGGGGTTTGAATGTCTGAATTGAGTTCAGATATATGTGGAGTAGGCGGGCGAGGGAAGGGAACTATTCTTGTTTTTTTAATTTATTTCATTATTATTTTTCGTGTTGTGGAGGGAGGAGGGGGAACTTCTGCTCTCCCTACCTCACGAGTCACCAAATTACCATGAAAACCGAAATGAAACCCAAACTAGTATGACAGGCATTTTAAAAATCTAACCCTTGACATGAAATTTTTTATTTTGTTTCACATTTTTCAAGAAAATGACAAAAACAAAAGCAACATTTTTTTTAGGGCCAAATATTTTCTTATACTTCTAGGACATGCTGGAAGGCCTTTGATGGGCAGTGACATGTTCAATTTTGAACATTGGTTGTCCATTATACACATTATCTTTTGATGTGTGATTGATAGTTAGTACATTAATAAGAATATTTGTAGTTTGATTTATCATTAAAGTTAATGTTATTTAGTGTATCTTCTAAGTTATTGATTATTGTTGTTTTGATTATTTAGGTTTTCACAATGGAACAGAGTTTGAAGCTTAAGGGATCTAATGAAAGCTGGAATAAACATTATAATAGCTTGTTACTTGTAATTGTCGATTAAGTTTTTGTTAAGTAGTTACTATGTTGTGTGATTGAGAAATATTGTTTTAGTTGTTGTGTGTTTTTTGAGTTGGAACCACTTTAAGATTAAACATTTGTTGATCATTCTATGATCTCAAAAGGACCTCTCAGTGAGAGATCATATTTCTTGCAAACTCCATAGGGGGTTTTAGGGGGAAAACCTCGAAAGTTTCAAAATGTTCAATGGCACCAAAAAAGAAGTTTGAAAAGTCTAATCCTAGTTGAAACTAGGGTGAAGAACAAGGACAGGGGTTATCCCCCAAGACTTATAAAATGAGCATACAAATAGAGTATAATAGGGAATACTAAGTCTGAACATGGAGTGGATTTAGAGTAGGAAAATGAATGTGGGGAAACAAATTTCCTCGAGAATTCATTAAGGAAATCCATCAAAATTTCAAAGAATCCAAAGATCAAGAGTCAATGCATTTGGACC
>JZKD02S2389704.1:1150055-1170108 GCA_000966675.3 Picea glauca | reverse complement strand
TTGAGATCAATTTACAAAGAATCTATTGCAATATCCTTAAAGTGTTCAAGATATGGTATGAATTGTTGGTAGAAAAAAATAGGATTACTTGGATGCTTCTGTTAGAATATAGAAGGTTGTGCTCATTTTACCATTGACGACACCCTCGTCACCCAACCACTGGAGGAAGCCACCCTCCAAGCACCTTGAACTTGATTGAGAAGAGAATCCTGGTAGCAATCCAATAGCCAAGAGAGGTTAATGCACCAAGCAAGAATAGAAACAAATCTGAACAGATAATCCCACCCAAAAGCGAGCGCACCACTTTCCCAGCTCTCCCAGAAACTTGTGGATCAAAACTACAATTGCCTGCACATATTTGGCTCTCTTTACAACTGCTGAGATGATGAATAATGAGAACTGGAGCCCTGTATTTATAGAGAACTGGGCACCCTGTATTTATAAAAGATTTTAATCACCTAGAATTAGGTGAAAATTTAATAAATTAAATCTCAATTTTAGTTTCCTATTTCATATCAAAACATGAATATTCAATCTCAATAATTTCACTGAGTCTTAAAACCCTCCCATACCATCAATGCATCCGCCTAGTCTAACCATGTAAAATTTCAACAAATACAATCACATTTTGAATAAATTTCAACGTTGGCCCCATTCACTGCTCACTATGTTGGGTCGGTTGATGACTTTGCAGATGGGCGTGTTGGAAGACATTCTAGGACATTTCAAGAGAGTTCCAACCAAGATTCTTTAAATGGGAATGATGAATGATGAAAATGAGACTGCATAATGAAGGTTCATGAAAACATGGAGGATGTCAAAGATTATGTGGGGACGTCATGCATCCTTGATTATTGAAATCCTCACATATCATCAAGGCATGTGTCTCGTTTAACCATGTCAAATTTTTATGCATACATGCACTGAAAATGTCAACACTAAACTACATCAGCCTTTGTTGAACACTTAAGTGGACCCGAGTCTGCCAATTGGAGGCAACAATCCCTAAGGTGGCCAAACAACTCCACACCACAAAACCAAATGTTGTTGTTCACAATAAATTATTGTCTTGAACCATCAAAGTTTTAGATTGTCACTAAAGTTATACTCTTTTAAGGTGCTCGATAAGCAAGGGGAAAAGTTATTCTCCTAGTAGCCCTCGTTGAAATGGATCTTCATGGTTCCCATCGATTCGGTGAATTTTAGGTTTTTGTAAGGCTGTGGGTCAATTAAAACACCTCCAAAATCCTTGGGCATAGTGGAACTACATGCAGATCAAGGTTATACATAAGCCTAAGATCAAAATTCCAAAATCTAATTGAAATAGTATCCAGTTTATTCCAAAACCTTGGAACTCTTGAGCATTTTGTTTGATTTGATTATAGGGTGTACCCTTTCCTTCAAAAGTTGTGCATAGGAGTTGACATGTACAATTTTCCCTTCTAGAGCTATTCAAAAGGTGTAAAAATAGGGCCAAAACCCTCACATGCTCCATTGATCAAGACACACCCCAAAGTTGATTTAGTCCTATTTGATCATTGTTGAGTTTCCCAAAGCACATATATTTTGGGATTATTCTAGATTGTGGACTCTTTCTTTATGTAAAAACTTGACAATGATATAAGAAACATGTAAAAATGTCTCCTTCACATGAGATTGATAGAATTTATATTGATCTTAGTGATTTTTGAATGGTATTGAAGATTTGGAGAGATCTTGGATTAGTTTTTCTCACACAAAGGAAGGCCCACTTTTCTCCTTTGTAGACAATTTCCCCATTGCTTATGGAGGATTAAGGAGAACCATTGGAGAAATATTGAAGGACATCGAAACATAACATCATAACCCCTTGAACCACTAAATTCATCAAAACATACCCACTAATCCATTAAATATGTAACTTACTAATCCCTTAACCCATGACCCTCCTATTACATTCACTCTAGTAACCAACTAATCCTTCACCCTTATTGACGATATTGATCTACATTGACCATTGTTGACCATGATTGAGCATAATTCATCATGTTTGAGTATAGTTGACCATAGTTAACATGGTTGACTCATATTGACCATCTTAATAACCTACACTTGTTCTAAACCTGCAACTAGCACACTAGTTTCCTCTAAGGCTTAAGGAAACTTTTCTCATGATACCATTTTACTACTCACTTGGCATCCAACCTCTCAAGTACTCAATGCTCTGACACTGAAATTTTCATGATGGTCCCAAATAGATTCTAACCCTTTACACACTATAATGATTTACCCCTATAACTCATGACATGAAAATCACACCCTAAAACATTTTAACCACTAACTACTATGACCCCAAAGTGACGTCGTTATTATAGAAAACTTGTCGCAACATCCGTCAAATGCAACATATTTATAGATTTTATAACGTCGCAATTCAAATGTAAAAAAAACCTTAGTGGCCATTATTATTTTGACTTGGTCAACATACTAAGGTGATCGTTGGAGGGGAAAACCTAGTTTCCAAAACGTCGCAAATGCGACATCAATCTTCACAAACGTGGCAAGAACGACGTTTATGTCACAAGCGTGGCAAGAGAGACGTTCCGGTGGAAAATGTGGCAAGAGTGACATTAATGTGGCAAGAGAGACGTCAACGTGGCAAGACCGACGTTATCGGGAAATATGAACCTTTTTTTTTAAATTTCCTCTATTTTGTGACAATATGGACAATTTTGTCCATAACGCCGCAAATAAAATGTCGGAACTTTTACAATATGTATTAGTGAATGTGCTCACAATAGAACTGATCATTTTGGATATGCGCCCAGCTCCTGGTCATGGCTCCAAACTAAATAGAGGACAGGTGCTACACTTGCATGATGGTGTTTGTATGCCCACGCCCCTATCCTCTATGGTCATAGCGCCAAATAAAACCATGGGTTGGGGCTAAGCCCTAGCCCCTTTACGCCCCATCACTTAATACATACACTTTATTAAACATAAAGTGGGTTTATATAACTAACAAATTGTATGGCGCGTTGGCCATTGGAACTCTACCAAAACTTGCACCCCACCAATAGGTCATGAGGTTGAAACCCATGTGCTCCATAAACCTTTTACACTACCAACCAGTTATAGGGTGCCATGTAGAAACCCACGTCTAGGCCACGTGGTACCTCTTCATTGGCCTGAAAAATGCCACTTTTCATCATCTGAGTGGAACTGTCTTTTTCCCAGTCACCCTACTGTTGTTCTTCCACATCTCACTTTACTGATGTCAGCATGAAGACATCAGCAAGACGTCATGATGACATCATCATTGACTTTTTCTAGTTGACCTGTTGACTTTTTAGTTGTTTGGGAAAATGATCAGAGTGCGATAACTCTCACATACAACATCTGTTTGAGAAAGTAAATATATAGACGAAATCAACGCGATGAGCTGGTCACAATGGTATTGGTTTCATATGATTCCAATAACTTACACTTTTGAGCCTTTTCTGGACCTGAGAAGCCTCTTGGATCCCATTCTGGATCAAACCTCCCCACTAAAGGACCTTTTCATCCCCAAAAGGTTACGTACATGGACTTTGACTAATTACATACTCATAACGAGAAACACAAAACATAATGTTGTACAAAAATGATGTTATAATAGGTCATCACTTCAACATGTGTGATTACATTAATGGAACTAAAATACAATGAAGTTGAGACATCCACTTTTGGAAAAACCAAGTGGATGGTTTCTTTCCTTCACGGTGTTCCTCTTTCTCCGGTGGTAATCTTTCCTCCTTCAAAAGTACATGCAAAATCCTTTTGTCCTTACTGGGACGAAGCCCAGGATTAAGTTTCCAACAACTAGCCTTTTGATGTCCACTACTGCTGTAATAAGTGCACTATGTTTTTGGCATCCAAACTTGCTTACCCTTCTCTTTCTTACATTTTGGAGTTGAGTCTTTATGTAGTGTTTCCTTCTTGGTCGACATAATCTTCCTATACAAAGTTTGTCTCTTCCAACACTTGGCAACACAATGCTTGCGTGAATGAGAATAAGTACATGGATAACGATTCCACAAGTTCCAGATTACTTGATTATGCTTATTATAATCAAAAGGAGAAATGGTAAAAACATGACCATTATACATTCCATGTTGATATTCACCTTGCTTTGGAGATGACTTACATTCACTACCACAATCCTGAAGCGATGCACCATTACCTTTGGTGAAGTGTTCCTACAATATCTTAAGTTGGCCATTTGAAGCATTAGTTGCTTCCAAAGTTTTGGAACCGATATTGGAAGACTCTCCAAGTCCCCCTTTTCCATATCCCAATCCTATGTATCGAGGCCTTTCCTCAACCTCTATAGGATTTGCAATGCCTTGACCTTTACATCCAAGGCCCTTCCCTTCTTCATAACCCATCTTGCTTAGAAATTTCAAACCTACACCTCTTGTATGTTTTTCGAATGCACCAAAACCAACTTGTTGCGAATGAGAAGAATTTGATGATTGAACTTCACTGCATACCTCAGATGTGTTTTCTGAAATAGATGTAGAAGGAATTTCCTTCAATCCTTCTCTTCCTTTTTTTTTCTTTGAATATTTCACTTGAACTGTGCTCTTTCATTCTCGGTAGTCTTCATACAACACCTTCACCATCTCGACCATGGAAAACACCGAACTTTTAAACTCTTTCTCATCTTGAGAAAGTCCTCCTATAGATTCCATTTTCTCCCTTGATATGAAATCTTCCCTCGCTAACATGCAAAACTCAAATCCAAACGTCAACTAGCTTCGATACCACTTGATCCAAAAAGATCTTTTAATGACTGTGGTTGAGTTATTAATTACATGTGTTTTTTAACCATTCAAGAAGCTTAATGGAAGAGGAAGAAGATATGAGAATATGTCAGATCCATGAACACATGAACAGAACTTAAATGAAGCAATAATAAGAGCAAACCATGACAACAGAAGTGATAAAGGAGTTCGACACAAAAGTTCCTACGTCTCCGGGCCTTTGTCTGAGTGGGGGAGGCTTCTTTATTTCTGTTCAAAGCTCAAAAAGTAGATTGTAGTAGTGCCATTAGGCTATAAGACTGGCATGGTCTTGTTCTTCGTTATTTATAAAACCTAGCAGAAGAAACAACACTCAAAATGGATGACTGAAGCTCCCATAAATGGCCCGCAGAGGTATTTCCTCAACAACTTCCTTGCATAAAAACGACTTTTCCTTGGCTTTTCTTCAACATAACTCTGATATGACTATCCCACATGGCCTAAAACATGTATGTCTTATATAGATATGAATTTGGTTATCCTTCTGCAACTTCCTCCCAAAATCTGGGCTCAAAAAAGAGCTCAATATCCCCACAAAATGGGCAAAACCCACTATTAACAGGCCAAAATCACTTTAAAATCTCCAAAACCATAGGAAATAGCCCAATTTTCAAAAACTATATGAGTTAATCCCCATAGTCCTAGTGATCACACTTTAAATAGGGTCATATGAAGTCATATGGCCAAGCGTCAGCCCCGTAGGGGCTGCGCGCTGACCCTCACCTTCGAATAACCTCGTCGCATGTACTTGCAATAGGACCGGTCCTTCTGGATATGCACCTAGTTGCTGATCATGGATCCAAAATAAATGGAGGATATGTGCTACACTTGTGCATTGGTGGTTGTATGCTTGCACCCCTATCCTCTATGGTCACAGCGCCAAATAAAACCACGGCCTGGGGCTTAGCCCAAGCCCCCTTACGCCCCATCACTTAATACATACACTTTATTAAGCATAAAGTGGATTTATATAACTAACAACAGGTATGGCTCATTGGCCATTGGACCTCTACCAATAATTTTGCCCCACCAATAGGTCATGAGGTCGAAACCCATGAGCTCCATAAACCTTTTACACTGCTAACCAATTATAGGGTGCCATGTGGCAGCCCACGTCTCGACCACATGGCACCTCTTCATTGGCCTGAAAAATGCCACCTGTCATCATCTGAGTGGAACTGTCTTGTGCCCAGTCACACTTTTGTTGTGCTGCCACATGTCACATTGTTGATGTCAGCATGATGGCGTCAGCAAGACATCATGCTGACTTCATCATTGACTTTTTCCAATTGACATGTTGACTTTTTAGTGGTTTGGGAAAACGATTATAGTGTGATAACTCTCACATACAATGTTCATTTGAGAAAGTAAATATATGGATGGAATCAATGCGATGAGCCGGTCGCAATGGAATTGTTTCATCTGATTCCAATAACTTTCATTTTTTATCCTTTTCTAGACCTAAGAAGCCTCTTGGATCTAATTCTGGATCAGTTTATCCTCTTGTTATTTCTGCAGGAACTCATGTACCTCATTTTGTACATAAGAATGCTTCTTCTGCAGGCATCGATGTCCTACTGGAACACTATGCAATTGTAGATCATCTCTACTCAAACAACCCTTTGTTTTGTCCATTGATTCTCATCGATCTCTAACTAGGATACCAATTTTTTTTATTTCCTCCACCTTGACATATGTGCTCCAAAAATCTTATGTAGCCTAATATTGTAGCATCTGTATTGTTTCTTGGTATAAGCATATCCAATAAGGATACCTTCATCAAATCTAGCATCACATTTTCAAAATTCTCATCATGCATTTTGATGTAATCCTTACTTCCAAAGACCTTGAAGTATTTTACCGAATGAGCTCTTCCAAAACAGGGTTCACAAGGAGTTTTACCACTATTAATCTTGATTCGACCTCTGTTCAATATGAGTATCAATGTGCTTACAACTTCCCTCCAATATCAATACTAATTGATGGAACATCCATCATATAATTTACTTCATTAAGCATAGTCTTTGCATCTTTTTGGACATAGATCTTTTTTTTTTTTTTTTTCTTTTAGAAGGAGTTTCAGTGTAACATTAAAATAGGATTGAAAGATTTATGAGATAATCATCACTCAATTCTTTTTTTTGTTCAACCATTTGAGATTCATCATCAATGTCGTTATTATGTGCACCAGAAGCTTCTTTATCATTGTTTTGAGAGTATTCCTTATTAGAGGTTTCATCCTCCAAACTCCTATTATTAACTTCATTAGTTTTAGGAACAACATTTTCCTCATCTTTCTTGTTTGCTACTTCAGATTTTCTTTTCCATGCCGTCTTATTTAATCTTGTTGTCATATTGTGTGAATCATTTCTTATTGGTTTTCTTATTGAGTTCCAACAGTTATAGGCTTTGTGGCCATATCCACCACAGCTATAGCATCTCATAGTGTAACAATGTGCAACAATATGTCCAACATGATTGTAGTCCCAACATATTATACTATTGTTGAACCTACCGACTTGTTTTATTCTATGTTGCCTACAATCCAAGGCTTTATAACAATATTCATTACAAGAAATAAAAATAACCGTTAAAGACACTCTCATACCTTCTTTGATTCATCCATGAAGGTGTCTCTCTTCTAAACTTGCTTTGAGGTGTATGAGTAGCTTCTGTATGTCTTCCTTGATCTGATCTTCTAATTTTTGTAGTGTTTCTTTTATTCTTTGAACATGAAGAACCCGCATCATACTGTCTTTCCCTTTTTATAAAATCAATACTTGCATCAGACATGTATTCACTTTATACAAATGAAGGAATTGCATGAGGTTTCTTGACATCACTAATCTCTTCCTTGTTGTGGCCAAGACCGGTTTTGTCATATGGTGATCTTTGACTATCCAAGATCTCATCCAGGGTCATGGAATTGTTCAAGAACTTCATTTGGGTGTCTAATTTCTCAACCTTATTTCTAAGATTCACAACTTATGCTTCCATCTTATGACAAGATTTTTCC
This sequence comes from Picea glauca, assembly GCA_000966675.3. Lineage (NCBI taxonomy): Eukaryota > Viridiplantae > Streptophyta > Pinopsida > Pinales > Pinaceae > Picea > Picea glauca. The sequence continues at coordinate 1,162,269 of JZKD02S2389704.1, read as the reverse complement.
TTTTTGGAAGTTATTTGCCAGATAATCCACAGTCGGTGTCATTTTTTTCATCGGTGTTTCGAATCCGAATCAGGATTCATCATGAGGAGTAATCGTCAATTGATAGCTTGTTGATATTGGTCAATTAATAGTTAATATGCAAGACGTTTATAGATTTAACCCACGTCGACTTGTCTAAAACGTAATTTATAGAGTTTTTTAAACAAAAATTAAATAAATTAATAAATTATTACTAAGGTTGAATGTATTAGTTTTAATAGTGTTTTAATATTATATATATATGTATAAATGTAAGTCTAGGGTTTGAAATAGACTGACTTTTAATTCATTTTATTGGTATTTGTAATTAATTGAATTATATTTATAATTAATGTAAGAAGGATTTTAGTTAAGGTTTGGTTGTTTTAGGGTTAGAGTTAGATTGTTATTTTATGTTTTGAATTTCTAATGTATAAAGTTTAGTGAACTAATAATATATCTTAAATTATTACTAGGTTGAATGTAAATCTTTAATAATATTATAGTTTTAATTAATTGAATTATATTTAGTTAAGGTTTGGTTGTTTTTAGGGTTAGAGTTAGATAGTTTTTTATTTTATTACTTATTACTACTTTATGATTAAATTTAATGTATAAAGTTTAGTGAGCTAATTACTACATTATGGGAAGGAAGCTTAGGTATTAGTTGATTAGAATAATTTCAAAGGATTGTTTTTTAGTAGTGTTAAATTGTGTAATTAGTATGACTATCAGTATTATTAGGTTTAAGTATTTTTCTATAGAAATAAGTTCAGGGTGCTAAGTGGATACATCTGGGGTTTTAATATATATAGTGTCAAATGATTAGGTTATATGTAACTTAATTATTGATATATATAGTAGTAGTTGTCTATAATTAGAATTTATAAAGTGGGTAATACTGGTTAGTTAGAACCCTAAGTCTATGAACTGACACAAAGGAAAACCTAAATAAGCTAGGAAAGAAGAAGGGAGGTGTCATACCTGATTTGATCCATGAGAATATCTAAGTTGGTTGATTAATGGGTGCCAAAAGTTGCTCACCTCCATGCCACCATCTTTGTTCATATTGTTGGGGTGCTTGATTATTTCTAGAGCTTCTCTTAAGCGTCTCATGTAGTAATGATCCTCCTTTTCTAGTATCTTCTTCCTTTTTGTCCAACTAGTTCCTTATGAGATCTTCTATCCTTTTGGATTCTTCAAGTTGGATTTTAAGATTGACATAGTTTTCCCTCAGTTCTTTTAGATCTGCAAGGTTTTTTCTTGAGACATCATCTTCCTTCTTTTCTTCTTTTGCTTGACTGGTCTCATTTTTCAGTCTCATGATCTCATCTTCTTTCTCTTCTAACTGATTGTCCTGCTTATATATTATCTTTTTACTGTCCTTGAGCATTTCATTTATTTCCAAGACATGATTTTGACTCTTTTGAAGAAATTCTTGAGTGTATTCATGAAGATAGCTACAATATGATTTATTATGGTGATAGAGGTATTCAGAGAGACTACAATCAACCATTTCTTTGGCCTTTGATAATTTTTCTTCTTCTTCTTCCATGGGATAAACGCGGAGAGGGGGGGGGGGTGAATAAGTATTGCTTACTTTTCATTTTCATCTTCATCCACATTAAGCACAAATATTAATTATTCAATGAAGAAATATATGATGAACAAAAAACCCTTATGAACATAAGATTTTATCGTGGAAGCCAACAAGGAAAACCACCAACTCTTTTCTCATTAATAAAAAGTTATTTTACAAAACTGTTTTCAAGCTAGAACTTTATGGAGAGACATTCCCCAAGTTTCTTCAGCTACAACTGAAGGAATGTTGCCACACCCCATTTACCAACTACAACTGGAAGGATGTACCCACACCCTCATTCACTAGTACCAACTGGTAGGAGGCTTCGACCCCTTGTTTAGTCAGCCACAACTGACAAGGAAGAACCAACTCCCTCTGTTCACCAACACCAACTGGTAAGAGGCTTCAACCCCCTGTTTAGTCAGCTACAACTGACAAGGAATCACTAACTCCCCTACAGGCTCCAACCCGCCCTTTCACCACCCAACCACTCTTAGTTTATAATGCAATTCAATATCTTCTTCTCTTCATCGAATTTGACTCATTCAACCATCTTTTTACTTTCTACTTGTCTTCTCCAACCTCTGCTTGTATGGTCTTCTGGTTATCTTCATTCAAACTTCATCTCTTTCTCTCTGGATTATTACTTTATTTAAAACATCAATCTTGGAACAACTTTATCACTACTGACAATTTCTTCAATTAATGATCTTCTTTTAAACTTTAGCTAAAAGCCTTCAACACTTTCTCGACTTCTAAAAATGATCTTCTGATAAGAAACCCTGAGAATCTCCCTTCCTTCCTTTGGTTACTTCATGCCAAACTTCTTGACATCAAATTATATTGATATAGATGGACTCCTTTGCTTCTTTGATCTTCAGATATTACATTATGAATCACATACAACGAGACACATTGCTTTGAATATATGTTCAAGTATATATATGTGTATTATTTTGAACAAGAAATATTATGACTTTTCACAAAGGTCACATGCCTCTTTATTAATTTTTAATAACTATGTAACTCTTCATTTGGGCATTTTCAACATAATTAACATTTGAACAACCATATTAATTAAATAATTTTTATTTGACATTTTCAAATATAATGAGTAAATACCATGGGCTTCTAAATACCATGGAAGAATACTGCTTTCAATTTTTCATCCATTTTTACCTTGCTTCCTTTTTAATCCAACCTCACTTTAATATTAAAACTCCTTTTTAATATTAAACTTTTCATTTTTAAAACTTAAATCTTCTTTAATTTTCTTTTGACCTTTAAAAAAAAATTGTAGTTTCTTCTTTAATCTTCTTTTAATTTTTTCTTGGAGAATATGCTTTTACTTTTTCATCCACTTTTACCTAACTTCCTTTTTAATCCAACCTCACTTTTAATATTAAAACTCTTTTTTAATATTAAACTTTTCATTTTTAAAACTTAAATCTTTTTTTAATTTTCTTTTGACCTTCTTTAATTTTCTTTTATACTTTCTTGTTTAATCTTCTTTTACTTTTTTTTCATCTTTTTATACTTTCTTTTTAAATTTTCTTTTATACTTTATTTTTTTAAATATTCTTTAATTTTCTTTTGACCTTCTTTAATTTTCTTTTATACTTTTTTTTAATCTTCTTTTAATTTTATTTTATTTTCAAATAGGACTTCATTCTTTTCTTGTAATGCTTTTGAATCTTCTTCTTTACATAAAACTTTTTCAACATTTGTTAAAATAGTAATTACGATAATATCAAAACTATTTCCTTTCACCTTCAACATTAGTCAAACATGTTCCTCGCGCAATGATGGCATCAAAGACAATGTCTCAATGGTATCAATGGAAAAATCTCAATCATGCTTGACCATCACTTAGACATCAATGGCAACATCTCAATCATGCTTGAACATCACTTTGACATCAATGGAAACATCTCAATCATGATTGACCATCACTTTCACAACAATGAAAATATCAGTTGTGGTTATTCATCATTAACAATAGATCATCACATCGATTGTTGACATCAATGACAATATTTCCAACATTTTGGACATTAATCAGATTAATGGTATAGATATTATAACATGTATTTGTAGACTATTTTATAATCACTATTTATAGGCCTGAAGAGATATATAATATGAATATGGATTGATAAATATCCTATATGTCCTTTTATAGCACTTGTAGAGCTTGAATGGTAATTTCTTATACATTCATGCAAATAAAGGATCGATAGAAAATTTCTTTATTTAAAACCAATATATATCTATACAAAACCATGCATATATATATATATATATATATATATATATATATATATATATATATATTTATAATATATATAAAGCTTCTAACCATTTCTATCATTTCCTTTGCTTAAATCTATAGGTATGTTGACACAGTCATGCCCAGGATGTATAACCACATTTAAACAGAAATAGAAGTATACAATACCTCAAAATTTTCTATCGTATGAGTATCTATATGTATATATCCAACCAAGTATTTATACATATACTAACATCACAACAATCCCATCACACTTCTATCAATGGTAATCAACAGAATATTATACATTCATTCAATCATTTATATATGTACTAACATCACATAGTCCCATCATACTTCTAACAATGGAAATCAACTGAATATTAACCAGAATACAAGTAAAGGTGATTATCTGAAACTAATGTTGCGACATAAATTGAACAACCATGTTCCACCGAACTGTAGAATAGAACAACCAAGTTGGGACATAAATGATCCTCCTTTGCTACAGTTCTCTTCTACATATCATAAATTCCCTTGCTTCACAGAAAACAGTGTTTTGTATACTAAGAAGTGTCCTGCCTTCCCCATATGTTGTATACATATTGTGCCTCTTGTGCCTAGGTCTTTTCTTCCCTCCCTGGGAATTTTCGCAGCTTTACAAATCCCTGATTTTCAGGGGTTGATAGTGGTCAAATTCCTCATTTACCACTTCTAAATATCATCCTTGAGGTAACTCAAATTTGTTCCCCACTTATGGAGTCATTGTGAGTTGTTTTCAACCTAGTTTCTCCATTTGTATTCCAACATTAAATATATAAAAAGATTTGTATTTTACATGTGTCACAATCAAGAAGTTAGTTGGTCAAATAAAATCCTTTCCCAACAGTCATAAATAATTATTTCCAAATTCAAATTTTCCAAGAATGAAAATTTATTCCCAAGTACACTTAGACTTTAATGATTAATAATTTTGGGGGATATTACACTAAACTTATTAACAAGTTTCTGAGACTCTTGTTTACTACTTCAATCTATCCATCTATTTGAGGGTGATATGTTGAACTGAAGGACAAGTTTCCCACCAACCTCTTCCATAGAGTTCTCCAAAAGTGTCCTACAATTTTTGTGTCTCTATATCAAACTATGCTCCCAGGAAATCCATGTAGTCTCATAACTTCTCCGAAAAACAAATTGTCTATGTATGTAGAATCATTTTTTTTCTGGCATGGTAAGAAATGTGGCATTTTTGAAAATTCGTCCTCCACAAAAAATATGGAATCACTCCTTTTATGGTTTCTAGGCAATCCCGATACAAAATCCATATTGATTGCATCCCATGGCCTTTCCAGAATTGGGAATGGCTAATAAAAACCAGTGTTCTGTTGTATTCCTTTTGCATACTGGAAAATTATACATTTGTTCACAAACTTTTTCACCTATTCCCTCATGCTCAACTAATAGTATGAATTGATCAGTTGGGAAAATGTATTATCATGACCAAAATATCCAACTAAACCTCCACTGTGTTTCTCTTTCAACAGGTTATCTCAGATTGAGCATCTTGGTATGCATAGTTGGATCCCTTTGAACAATAATCCATCCTGGATCAAATATTATGTCCATGGGCCTCTGCATCCCAACAAAGGATTCTTACATGTCTCATAATATTCCTTAAAATGTGGATCTTCTCGATACATTTACTTGAGGTGTTCAAACCCTAAGGTCTCCACTTGGAATTATTGTACAATTAAACTCCTCCTACTCAAAGTGTTTGCAACTTTGTTAGGAGTTATAGCAATATGTTTAATAACAAAAGTAAAATTCTGCATAAATTCTACCCATTTAGCATGTCTCTGATTCAACTTTTCTTGCCTAGCAATAAACTGCAAAGCTTGATTATCAATGTACAAGACAAATTCTTTAGGAATTAGATAGTGTCTACACTTCTTTAAAGATTGAATCACTGCATAAAATGATTTGACATATTTGTAATACTTATTCTTGTTATCATCTAGCTTCTCACTTAAATAAGCAACTAGCATATTATCCTGACTCAAGACTGCTCCAATAACTACTCCACTTGCATCACATATTACTTGAATTTTTTTTCCAAAATCTGGTAAGACCATAATTGGTTGTTCTGTGATTTTATCCTTCAACACTTTAGAACCTTTTTCAAATTCCTCTTTCCATTCAAAATACTAGTGTTTCTTCTTCATAGTGTCCATCATGGGTGTACATATACCACTAAAATTTATGATAAAATTTCTATGAAAACTTGCTAACCCATGAAAAATTCTTACCTCAAATATGCTTCTTGGAGATGGCCATTCTTTGATGGCTCTCACCTTTTATGGATCAATCTTCAACTCATTTGAACAGATCACAAAACCCAAGTATATGATTTTTTTCTTCATAAAAGAGATTTTCTTTAGATTTATCAACAATGTTTCTTGCTGCAACCTTCTCATCCCTAATGTCAAATGTTTTAAGTGTTCTCCCTCTGTCTGACTGAAGATTAGTATGTCATCTAGATACACTATGACAAATTTTCCTATGAAATCTTTCAACACTTCATTCATTAATCTCATAAATTTTCTTGGGGAATTATTCAACCCAAATGGCATGATCAACCATTCAAACAAAACTTCATTTGTCTTGAATGTTGTCCTCCATTCATCTCCCTCTCTCAACCTTATTTGTTGATATCCACTCTTCAATTATATCTTGGAAAAATAGCTTTCTCCACTAAAACAATCCATCAAATCACCCATCCTAGGTAAAGAGAATCTATACCTAATGGTGATATTATTTGTGGCTCTGGAATATGTACACATTCTCCATATTCCATCCTTCTTTGGACTCTACACATTTGGTACTACACATGGTCTTAGGCTTTCCCTGAATAAACATTTATCCAATAACTCTTGGACTTGATTTTATACTTCCTCATTCTTTCTAGGTGTCAACCTATAAGATGCTTTGTTTGGTAAACTAGCTCCTGGAATAAGTTCAATATGATGTCTTATAATCCTAATGGGTGGCAATGAGTGAGGTAACTCATCCACTACTATGTCGAAAAATTTTTCTAACATTTCTTGTATTTCTTCAGGTAAATATTCCATAGAAGTATTTGTAAGGATAACTCTTGGATTCCTCACTATCGAAAACTACATCTCCTGCTCCTTCTTGAATTCATTGAAGATTTCCTTGCCACTCATGAGAAGTATACTTGAACTAAATTCTTTCTTTTTCTCATTCTCTTCTATTCGAAACAACATATGTGTCCTACCATTCTTTTCTAAGGTATAAGTATTATTACCCCCATCATGAATAATGTTTCTGTCAAATTTCCAAGGTCTCCCCATTAAAATATGATAGACATCCATAGGAATTACATCACATAATATTTCATCCCTATAACCTCCTATTTTAAATCCAACCTAACATTGTTGACTTACCATTAATTGATGTCCTTTATGCAACCATGAAACCTTGTCTGGGTTTGGATGTGAAGTTGTATTTAAATCTAGTTTATCCACCATTTCTGTGGATACCAGATTGATAGTACTCCCACTGTCTATGCTACCTTTCAAACTTTGTCTTTCATCTTACAAGTAGTTCTGAACAGACTTTTCCACTAATCTAAACTTTAGAAATGTGTTCTTCTCCTCCTCTAGTGTCTTTCTTCTTCTCTAGGCATTTCCAAGACATGTTCCCTATATTTCCACAGTCATAGCGTCTAATTTGACCTCCTCTGGATCTTCCTTTTCCTCTAGGAAAATAGATTCTTTCTCCATGTTGTCCTTCCTTATAATTTCCACCTTTCTCAAGGTCACAATGATGCTTTCCATCTTCATGCTTTGGTTTCTGGAACTTCTCTCTGCTGCTTCCCTTACCTATGGTTGAATTTCCTCCTCTGTTTGTTTTCTTCCCAATTTATCTTAAGCTTTCATGGCTTCTTGATAAGCATCCTAGACATTACTAACATACACCATGTTGATTTCCTCTTGTATTTTATATCTCATGCCATTGATATACCTGGCTATTTTTTCATCATCATTCTCTTTCTATCCATACATGATGTTCAGTCAGTAAAATTCCTCAATGTATTTATTCACTGATAAGATTTTATGTCTCAGGTTTTGCAATATTCTGAATAGATTTATTTGATAGTCCTTTGGGATAATTTTTTCTTTTAGCTTGTCTACCATCCTATCCCATATTTTAATTGTTTTCTTTCCCTTGCATCTGCGATCAACTTGCAGTTCATCCCACCATAGTGTTCCATGACCCTTCAGTATTTTCACTACATTCTTCACCATATTATCTTCTTTGATATCTTCATAATCAAAGTACTTTTCCATAGCACATACCCAATCCAACAATTCTTCAACTTCTAAATTTCCTACATACATTGGTACCCCTATTTTTTCTCTGGCTCCCATTCTTGAAATGACTTTCAATAAGCGGTCTTCTACAACATCTTCTACTACATCTTCTTTGACCTCTATCTCTTCTCTTTCAGTTTCACTAATATCTCCAGTTTTTAGTTCTCTCCTCTCCGTTGTCTCCATGATGTTCAGTCTCATTCTAAGTCACCTCATTTCTTCTTCCATTTCTCAAATCATTTTGCATCTTCTGGGTGGCATAATTCCATAGACTCACCTTTTCATGTATATAAATAGAATCAACTCTTGATACCACTGATGATATCAAATTATCTCCTTTATCCCTTTTCTTATTTCTGCAAACAAATTCAATAGCTCTCATTTCCCTTCCGTTTGCAAGAAAAATCAGGCTTTGATACCACCTGATGAAAACTCCTTACTCTTGGTCAGGGATGCACAACCTCCCAGTCAAGGATCTTCAATTCTCCAAGCCAAATTGGATTCCTAAAACCTTAATGGTATCACTTCTGATTAAACATAGACCCTTTCAGTCTTTTGGTACAGTTTCTACGAAACCCGCAACTTCTTCCTTTGTCCTCCTAAAATATAAAAGTTCAAGCACCAAATCCTTTTTCGTTATCCCCTTCATGCATGTGACCTCAGGATATGTCCTCACTTAAGAACGTGATTGAGAGATGGCCAAGAGTGGCTTGATACCAAACTACTTTTCTCCCCATAATTAACTATCGACTGCCACGTATCCCTTTGTCAATATTGTCATTTCGACCGTGGCTTGCTCTAATATTTTTAAGACATGGTCACTTTCTTCTTCGGCTATTAAGCATGACTGTTGATCTTATGATATCAAGCATTACCTCTTGATCGAGAGATCATATCTGTCCTATTTTCTACCTTGGTAAACTATCAGTCAACAATCCTTTTCCTCCTCTTGCACGCACTCCCAGATATCCATGATCTATCGACACATGCCATCCTTTCAAATGTTTGGCTATGATTCATTTCAGCCCTTTGGGCTTCAAGAGTTTAAACCTCTCTGTTCTTACTTCCTCCCGAAGTAATCTCACCCAAATTCAACGATCTGTCGATGAGTTTCCATCACATATCAACAAATATGATTCACTACAGCTCTTTGAACTTTGGAAGTTCCAACTTCTGCACACTCACTTTGCCCCGAAGTGTTTTTACCCAAAGTTCACAGATCTCTGTTGCATGTCCTTTGGAATTTGAAGGCTATGATACATACTAACTTTCTTCTAGACTGTTTTCACCTAAAGTTGACGATCTGTCAACGTGTCTCTCTCTCAGATCGATGATTGTGAATTTCTTCGTCTCTTCGAGCTTCAAGAGTTTCAACTCCTGCACACTCACCTTGTGAGCATGTTCACTTGAATTCTTCGATCTGTTTACACGTACCTCCTGGCAACCAACGGTCAGGATCTACTTCAGCTCTTTGGCTATTCGATGATTTCACCTTCACCTTGATCAAAAAACTTTTGAAGTTCTCTTGGTTCGGAGTTACATATATTTTTCCACCTATCCCTCTTGACGATGAACGGTCCCTAACCTATTCAAAACTTCAATGCTTCTTCACTCCTATATGCACACAGAGGCTTAAATATTGTGCACTTCATTGAGATCCGATGATATGGAACGATCTCACTCCCTCCTGGATGAATCTTGACTGATAATTCATGAAATCTTTAGAGATTCACTCCCTTTGAATATTTATCCTCACTATCCCTTTTGATATTTATTCCTTTGAGGATTTTGATCTCCCATGCACTCCTTTCATTCCTGGGATCTCGAAAAACTTAGATTGAAATATTTCTTTGAAATATATCCTTCCCGCACTCCTTTCGCTTCTCTATTATGTTTCTTCGACACTTAGTCACTCCTTCATTCTGTGGACTCCTTGGACTTGATCTAAGTTCCCATCATTCCTTATGAAATCCTCTGAATCAATTCAAGACCCATTTGATGAACTCCTTGCATACGATAAGCACTCCTTGCATACGAGTTCTCATATGAGAAATGATTGGAACTTATCTAATTCGTCACAAATTCATATAATCAACCATAAACAATCATACATAAATGAAATGAACTAAAACACACATAGAATACACCATTCTTTCCATCACACCTCAAATTGAGCATTCTGCAAGGAATTGGAATAATTTTGTTTGTTCTATTAATTCATGAAATAAATTACATAGTATTATAGTTCTTCACTACATATTTCTTTCGTTCCTATCCGCTACTCTAGGAAAACTCCTCCTATATCTTGTTCTGTATGCTACTCTCTTCTACTCCGCTAATACAATACAACAACAGTCTATCTAAGGAGTGGCTCCTAGAGCTCTTCTTCATTGTGTATGCAACCTATCCTATCAGTTTCTAGTGGTTACCTACCTTGTCCTATTACAATAACTATCAGTTATTACTAGATAAGATATGACACTCTCTATTCGCAACTCCTTACAGTCATGCAAAAATTTACAAGCAAGTTATATTTAAAAACGTTGTTTCAAAAATATCTCAACAACTCATTATGTCTCTGTGTTAAATGTTGATTTGAAATTATTTCATGTTGATATGTCATATACATACCTCCACGCTTGCTTCTTTGATTTTTAAGGTGATTCTCCTGCATCAGAAAACGAGGAGTATGTTCGTGAAACCTGTCTTTATTTCTACACTGCACCAAAAAAACTATTTCGTTCACAGTATACAACGAGAAGAAACAACAAAACGTTTTACTTAACTTATGCATAGAAGAACAAAATGTGCATTGCCTCCTTCCATCATTCACCAGGGTCGAGCTTCCCAAATAGTCGACCATATACATAGTAGGTGAAAGTGTTAGTTATAGTGCAAAGGTTGATTTCTCATATGACGGAGAGGTAAGTTTCATGTTACAAGACAAGAGGGGGAAAATAATAAACGAATGTGACCTCGAAGGCCTCGCAAGGAGTAATGGATGTTGGTACACCCTATGTTGTGTCATGTGAAGTCAAGGAGGTGGTGAGAAAACATTGGGCAGTATCACCTAAGTTTCAAATATGGAAGGACAAGACAGACCTCTCCATTAATGAAACAGCCAGGAGTAAATTCATGCAGACCAGACCCATCATCCACCATAAAAAAATGGTTTCAAACCAATTTATTTTTGAGCGATGTCACTAGTCAGGTAGGGTTACTAACATTTTTCTTATGGTTTATGTGACATCCCAAAAAAATAAAGTATTTTTGAAATTTAAATTTGTTGGAAATTTATTATGTTTTAGTAAATTTGAAATTGGAAAGTTTTTTCCATTTATGGAAATTTTGAATTTCAAATTTGATAATTGTAACTAATTATTATGACTGTTGGAAAGAGACTTGATTTGACCCAACTAACTATTTGACTATGACACTTGTATGAAAACAAAATATTTTATATTGATTGCAGGAGGACAAATGGAACAACCATGTTAAATTTAGCTAACCATGACTCCATGAGTGGGGAACATGTTGGAACTACCTCTAGGATGATTGTTAAAAGTGGAAAATTAGTGATTTGGCCATTAGCAGCCCTTGAAAATTAGATTTTTAGAAAGATACAAAAATTCCCAAGGGAGGGAAAAAGACCTAGGCAAATTTATAAATAGCATATGTGAGGAGGCAGGACGCCACCAAGTATGCTGGGAAAGAGACTATTGATTTTTACTTGTTGTTATGAACACTACTAAGTGAGTGTGAGGCAAGAGGAATCTACTGGAATTGAAGGACATTGTTGAGGAGGAGTCTCCAAGTTCTCTCTCATAGATTCATGGCTAGGCTAGGGGGTGAATCAGGCAAGCGATTTTGGCTGGCCTAATATACGGTTGGGAGGAATGTGGTTGTTCCCTTTGTCTTTCTGCGAATTGGTTCAGATATGTTAAATTC
>JZKD02S2389704.1:1092928-1149686 GCA_000966675.3 Picea glauca | reverse complement strand
TATATATATATATATATATATATATATATATATATATATATATTTACAATTTATTATCTGTTGTAGGAACGACTGTGTCTGTATGGTTTTCATATGTTATATATTGGATAATCATCTATTCTATTAAATAATATACTTATATTACTACTATATTGGTGACCCTTTGTCATCACAGGTTCCACGTAAAAGTGTATGGGTTTATAAACAACATATATTGTGTGTAGTACTAATAGAATTGAATCTAGACAGTGAATGATATTACAAAACTGTTGTGTTTTAGTCATGCCTAGGATAGATTTATTCTGCTCGAAGCATTAAATTCATCATGCAATTTCCGAAACTTCAAGTCCTGGAAAATCTTCTACTTGTCATGAGATCATCAAGAGTCATACGACTTTAAGGGTCATTTCTGTAGTGGATTTTCAAACCTGTGTCAACATTTGTAGAAAACTGGAAAGAATTTCAGAAGTATTATATCCATTTTAACTGTACAGATTTAAAGGCCCATTAATTTAATAAGGGGTTTATGAAATATCAAATAAACTTATAACTAAAGTTACGAATATACATATGTAAATTTTCATTCAATAATTTTTATAACTGATGGCATAGGATTAGTAGCGGATGGCATATGATTAGTAGCATACAATTGTAAAGGAATATGCCAGAATCAAAACACAGGGACATAACTCACGTTACAATGATAAATATTAGACTCTTCTTAATACCTAAGGCTTAGATTCCGGCTGCACCGGCTTGACAAGAAAACAATTAACTCAGACATTCGTACATTCAGAAAACAGGGTATTTAGTTCTAGGAAAAGAATTGGAATACACTTGGATTGAACACAAAAGAAAGATAGGTCTAAACTATTGTAGATCCAAGATAAAACATTACAAGAAAAAACACAAGTTTTTTTATTTACCAACACGTTTGTAGGTATGCCAAGGACCTACAATTCCAAAAATGAATTGAAGTAAGGCTACAAGAGATAGAAATAAAATACCATTCACAATTCATTTCATTTCGGAAATGTTGAGAAAACAGTCCCAGTATAGGGAAGAATTCAGTCATACTTTTCCTTTGAATAATTCTTAATACAAGTCATAGTAAGAAATCGATTTAATCTTTAGGTAATTATAAAAAATTTAAAGTTGACTCTCAAAACTCGACTGTGAGAAGGATTAACAAAGTTAAAATCTAACACAAAGAGAACAAATTATAGAAATGGTTCCTTAGTTGAATTCTTCTACCATTTACTGTCTAGGCCTTCGTAGGAGGGGAGAAATGGAACCCGAGTACCTATTAAGGGGGTGTGAAATCTTTGCGCATGTGTCCTCACATGTTTGAAACCCATACACAGAGTTTCGATGAACACCCTTAATTTTTCTTCAACAGAAATAGAAATAAAAAATAAAAAAGGAAATGAGTAACATGAGGAAAGAGTTCGCCAAAGTAATACTTAACTTAAGTGGAGGGATATGATATCCTTTGCAATCGCCAGGACTCGTGTGATTCTCTAGACCCGGAAGGGGAAGAGGAGTCCTAGACTTCCTGATGGGTACCCTCGCAAAACCACGAGGGCCCATCATTAGCATTAAGAATCAATGAATGACCAAAACAAGAACAGAACAAAGAACCAATGTTGGAACATGACATGAAACACGAATGTTGGAACATGACCAAATTGCATAATAAGCATAAACTCAAGAACCATCTTATAGAAATATAAAGAAACAATAGAACATAACCAATGATCTATCTAACACTCTACAAATAAGTTTTAAGCAAATGCAGGGTCAACATAATGCCAAAACCCCAAACGCGCATACCTTGTAAGACACTCAGAAAGAGTAAAGGGGGCACGCAGAACATAACCCGAACATATTTAACTTCAGTCAGAGTACAATCCTTGCTTAAGGGTTTGGCCAACTACTATTTATTTCTAGGAGACTCTCAAATAAGGAAAAATTATAGTCTTATGAATTATAGAAGAGTATTAGGATAATAGTGATAGATGAACCCCTTTTCTTTTCACAAACCGGATAGAAATAACTTGCCACAGGGATTCTAGAATCATGGAAAAAAAAAGGTTTAGCATACAGGCATGTATAAGACTCTAACCCATTTAAACATGAGATTTCTTTTTCGATGAAGCATAACTTGGAATAGTAACAAAAAGAACGACAAGTACAGGAGGAGAGAAAGAAGGGCCTATAGGCAATAAACAAGATAATACCATAACAGTAAGACAAAAAAGGATGAAAGAAATCCTACAGTAAAATTATTATTTTAGGATAGATACTTACTCAACAGGAGAAATATTGGAGATGCTCCAAGCCACCATGCTTCTTTCACAATAAAGTCAAGAAATAGAGGAAAACATAGGATTCAACTTAGAGTAGATTGACACAAAGATGAAAATGAATCATGGTTGCTACCCTAAAACATGATCCCCATGCATATTGAATGCGGTGGGTATGACGAGGGAATGCACCATGTGATAGCAGTGAAGTGGAGTGTTTAGGTTGGATGAGGGTACAGGGTGACTCTCGTTTCCCCTCCACCTCCATTAATGGTTGAACAGAAAATTAAATTCGACTGATAATACATCTAGTCACATTTAATAAATTAAGAGGACAAGTAAGGATCTCCTCAAAACCCTTTTACTACTAGTTCAGTTATTGCCAGCGGTTGGAGTTAGTTAAGCCTAGAAAGGATTAATCAACTGCCACGTTAGTGTTTGCTTCCAACTAAGTAGTTTATTAGGTTACTAACTCTCCGTCAACAAAATAATTTCCAGGGAACCCCTCAAAGTATGTGGTCACCTTTATCAAAAGAAAAACCAACAAATCCAATGTTAAAGAAAATATTTTGACCCCCTTCCTTGTGTCTCTAAAGTTCTCAGGGTCTTGAAGTTTAGTATTGCACGCATGTATGAAGGTGGATGTTAAATAAGAGGCTGGAATCCTAAGTACTAGGCCTATGTCTATTTTCCTCATTACTACAAAGTTTTTAACATTTAACCACTTACAAAGACGAGTATAACTTAAATGAGTATTGAAGAATAAACACTAGACGATGAACTTGTAATGTTAGGAAAAAGAAATTGAATACACAGGGTATCACGGTTTTAAATATTAAGGATTACTCCCCTTATTATAAATCTATCATGTAGACTTAGAGCGTAATTATCTTAGAAGAGTTTTCTTTTTTATGAAGAAATCGAGGTATATTACATATGGTATCAGAGAAAAAGTTACAAGACTAGGCCTGAACAGGGACACATTCATTGCTTAATATATATTCCAATTTATGTAAAACTAATAAACCTTATGGTTACAAACAAAAAGACCTTTTTGGTTTGTATTAATTATGGCAAGTCATGATGATGTATAAATCGGGATGGAAGGAAATCCGCAACAAATACCTCCTGGATATCCAAGACAGAATAGCGATGGAAGCTCACCCACAGAGGTGTTGGAAGCAATGAGGAATATTATTGTTGAACTACAGATTTTCAAAGATGACAACAAAAAATTGAAGAAAGCACAGAAGGAACTACAAGAGATAAATGAAGTCTTGTTGCGCAGTATAGTCACCAAGAAAAGCCCAAAGGATGATAACCATAACGAAGACGTCAACAAAAGGGCCTCCAAGAACTCTAGGCCGAAAATAGAAAAAGGAGACAACTCGTCTAAAGGAACACCTTCAACTGAACACAAAACTAAACTAGACAGAAAAAGAAAACAAGTAGACCACCTTGGAGGAGAATTTAAAAATATTAAACCAACTACCTTTGATGGAGAATCTAGGAGAGGAGAAGAAGCCGAGGCATGGTTGTTGGACATCAAAAATACTTCTAGATCTACAATTATTCCAGCAACATGAAGGTCATAATGGCCATCTACAATCTGAAAGGGAAGGCCAACATTTGGTGGCAAGACTTTAAATTGGCCAAGGGCCTAAAGGAGAAATAGTTGAAATGGTCTAACTTTAAGAAGTATTTCAAGACGCAATGCCTTTCTGAAAGTTATTATGAAAGGAAGATGAAAGAATTTTGTGAGTTACGACTCAGACATATGACTATGGAGGACCTTATAAATAAATTTATGGAACTACTAAGGTTCGTACCATACATCTGGGAGGATATGATAAAAATCCATCATTCTTAAGCTGTTTACCACTTTCCTACAGGGACATAATTGAGTTTGACAATCCCAAATCCTTGAGTGAAGTATTCAAGAAAGAATGAATGTGCTATGACCAGTATAAACAATGGGTAGATTTTCCCAAAGCCTAGAAGTATAAGAAGCAAGATCGAATGAACCAACGAAAGAAGGGATACCAACCAACTCCTTATCAAAATGCAGCAAAAAGTTTTCCGAGAAAGGATTTTCACTCCAATCATCCAAATACACAAAGAAACAGTAAACCAATAAACCTGGGAACAAAGAAGTTTAGGGACAACTCCCACCATTAAAGTGTTGGGAATGCAGATAGCCTCATATAAGGAGGAATTTTCCACATTTGATTTCAGCAAACAGAACTATTGTTCATAATTTACAGGAAGTCTCGATGGTGGGAGACATGGGCAGAAGCCTGCATCAGATAAATGTAGCCATAGATGGCTGACAAGCTAACCACCAATCCTTGGTGGTAGAAATCGAAGGTAGAATCAATAACACTCAATTTTTTGTTCTGATTGACCCTGGAGCTACGTTAAGTTATATTACCCTTGATGTAGTAGAGTCAAATAAACTTAAGAAACTGAAGCACACAAAATCATGGCTTGTACAACTAGAAACAGGTACTAAAAGGAAATTAGTTGACTTTATTTCTGATTTTGAGTTCAGCTTAGATGGTCAAAATATAAGAACAAATCTGAACATCCTACCACTAGGATGTTACGATATGATTATCGGGATGGATTGGTTGGAACAACACAAAGCAGTACTAGATTGTTATACAAAAATAATTAGCTATAAAGATGATTTTGGCACTGCTAGAACAACCCAAGGTATACAAAAACCGGTATCAGTTAGACAAATTTCAATGATGCAACTCAAGAAATGTATGAGGAAGGGATGTCAAGTTTATGCCATCCAAGTGATGAATATGTTAGACAAAGAATATAAGCCAAAGTTAGAAGACTTCGTTGTCCTACATGAATTCAAAGACATGTTTGTAGATGACATACTAGAATTACCTCCTAGAAGGGAAATAGACTTCCCCATAGACCTACTACTTGATTCAGCCCCTATCTCAAAAGCATCGTACCGAATGAGTCTACCAGAACTGACAGAATTAAAAATACAATTACAGGAATTGTTGGACAAAGAGTATATCAGACCGAGTGTCTCACCATGGGGGGAACCAATCCTCTTTGTGAAAAAGAAAGATGGTACTCTAAGACTATGTATGGATTATAGACAACTGAAAAAAATGACTATTAAGAACAAATGCCCCTTACCAAGAATAAATGATCTGTTCGATCAAGTAGGTGGGGCCAATATCTTTTCAAAGTTGGATTTACGATCCGATTATCATCAAGTTAGGATAAAAGAAGAGAACATAAGAAAAATAGATTTTCGGACAAGATATGGACATTACGAGTTCATAGTCATACCTTTCGGACTCACTAACAAACTGTTGACAACCAATTCACATTTTTCCATTGTCTTATAAGTTGCCTACACCAATGTTTTGCAAACATAAATTTTTCGTTGCAATTTTCAAATAGACAACATTTTTTTATTTTCTGTGACATTTTCACATTTACCTTCGTTTTTTTTTCATGATTGTAAGCAGAAAAACTTTGTCTTTCGAAGTCTCCTTAAAATCACTACCTGAACTATCATTATCTTTTTGACGATATGCATATTGCGCTTACCTTTTATTTATCATTATACAGCTGGCAAGATCCTTTGATTGGTACTCATGCTTCGATTGATTGTGTGACTTGGTTTCATTGAGTTTGTAATGCCTTGGTATTTGGATTTGCATATTTATTTGACTTACTTGACCTTTGGTTTCATAAGATACATCGGTGTTATGGTTAAATCTTTCATATATATATTTTTAATATATAATGCCTATGTTTGTGTTTTCATAACTATTGGTCTATTGATTATATGTATACTCATCGGCACATTGGTTAAACGCTTGATATGAGCTGTTACAATACATTGGCGCATGGTTAATATTTGATTTTGGTTTCAAATTGAATGATTTATGGTTTAAAACTTTGGTGTAACATCGATTGCGCGCATTGGTTTATACACTCACCATTGGTTTCACTGGTCGTCTGATTCACATAATTGTTGAATATGCTATAATGGGTAGAATATCTATGTAAACTGGCGGTTGTACTTTCGTAATAACTCTTATGCATGGTAGAGATAAACTCCACCACCTTCGTACGATGGCATTTATGCCTATTTCTTATTCTCGTTCACTTCTGTTAGCTCGAGTAGATCTGCTCCTGTGTGTTATGATCCAAACCCTCGGATTACCATGTGCTCGGCTCCATGGCACCAGTCGTGCGAATCGATCCAAATGGAAACCAAGCCTTTTTAATGTTTGACAATGCTCGGAAAGACTTGGAGGCTAACGGTTGGCTCATCTTCGTGCAAAGATTTGAGGGTTTTAACCTATTCGTGGCACAACAAATCGCTTTAAATTTCGATGGCTGTAGAGCCAAGGTGGGTGATATCCTATTGGAAATCGATGAGGGATTTATCAGTTCTACTACAAGGTTACCTGCCACAGGTAAACGTTGGTTCAAAAATTCAAAAGTAGAAGAGGTTCCATGGCCGCTACTATTTCTCTCGCGCAAAGGCACCTCTTGTAACAGAGGTATGCCCATATCTACGCTAAAACCTCGATGGCACGACTTATTGATGCTATTCAAGCTGTTCGTGACCTCTGAAGGTCGATACAGACTCATTTTTCTCTACCACCTATGGTTGCTAATGAATTTTATAGGGTATCCTTTAAACATGCCTTTCTACTTTCAGCGCAGCTTATATAAGATGTCGAAAAGGTTTAAAAGGGAGAAGGCTGACAGTATCTTGTTCCATCATGGGCTTATTAAACTTATTGTTGTTTATCACTTGAGTTTACATGGTGATAGTTGGAGATATTTTGTCGCTTGAAATAGTTTCGATGACACAAATCCTATACAGGTTGACAAGCCTGTGGTCAGTGAAATCAAGACTGGACCCCCCGTGCCCTTCCATATCCTATTGCCCACTCCTAAGCCTTCACTCAACCCTCCTATTGACTTACCAGACATTGAAACTGAGAAGGCTAAGACTATTAAAAATCTTGTAAGAAAAAATCCCAAGGAAAACCCTACTGCTAATACCAAGGGTAAAAATAACGCTAGGCTTTTTTCAAGGATGGCTAGAAACAAACCTAAACCCTCTATTGAGTCAAAGCCTATTGTCCTAAGTGAGGATTCAGACTTTGACATAAAACGTTTTTTAGCCGATGAGTATCATTACTCACAAGGTTTATGCCCCGAGCCACCTCATGATTTTGTGACGAATCTTCCTCCCTGCCTAAGGAATAACCCTAGCTACCCTAGTATCAAATTGCCTAGTGAAACCCTCAGCAATATGTCCAAACCCTCGCATGTTCTTTCAACACCCACACAACCGTCATGTAACCAGTGTGAGTTATGGTTGGAATGATACTACATTGACGTTCCTCTACTTCAATCGAAAATACAATCGCTGGAAGATCAAATTGCAGTGCTAACCAGTCAAAGAGACCAACTCCAGAAAGATGATAAAAAGCAGAAGATGACATGCTCCATCCTTTTCAAGAATGTTGAATCGGCCACAACCATTATCAAATCCAAATTGTCATGATCCAGCCATACAAGTATGAATTTTGGTATCATTTTAGTTTTGTGAATGATCAAGGTTAATATAATGATTTGAATTCTTTGTTCAAATAGCTCTGTTTCTCATTCAAATGCCTCTATCATTCGGTGTTCATCCTGTACATTGTTTTGCTTTGCTAAAAATAAGTGGAGTTTCATTTTGATACATGATTTGATTATTCTTAGTTTAGTCACTGGTAGATTTGTATCAGATTTGATTGGTTTTCGATTGGATTTGAGTTGATTAAGTTGGCGAAATTCGTGGTTTGTTTTTAATTGGATTTGTTTCGTATCTACTCAGGGCAAGATATTTTCATTCTAGATTTGGAATACAATCACGTTTTGATTTGATTTGTATGTTGTGATCTTTGAATGATTGTATGAGTTTGGTTGTTACATTTTCAACGCTGAATACAATTCCGACCGTTTCCAATTTGAGAAGAACGACTCTGGTTTTATGCAAACAGTGCTCTCATTTAAGCCCGTGAAAATAATATTCATGCCCGCATCATGAGGTAGTTTCGATTCATGATGATTTTGTTAAATCCCTCGCTGTTTGATTCGCTTAAATGGATTGTTGTCTATTTTCAGTTGGTTCGATCACTTTCAGGAGTTAGATTCACATCGTGAAAGATGCTATGTTTGTTTTTAGTTTGCAAACGAATTGATCAATAATTGTTATCTTTATCAAATCCGGTTATAATGCGTTTGAAACAAATAATTTTTAACCAAAGAAAATCTATCTTGTTTGCCCAGATTACTAAAAACAAACGATCAGATAATTCTTATGAACCCTGTTACCAGCTGAGTGATTTCATTACGATTTCGTTTATAGGTGGTTATGCGCGAATTTTGGTTTAGTTCGCTCATGGCATAAAAGGTTTGTTATATCAATACAGTTATAACAATTTGAACATGATTCTGTTTAGATTCGATTGTGTTACCTTTTGATGAGACGGCATAACAATTGCATGAAACTTGTTTTAATTGTATTGATTGCATTGGATATGAAATGATTTCTCAATGGTTAATTATGATCCCGTTCGTTCAATTTTGTGGTAACAAAAGAAATAGAGTACACCTATCTATATATTCATTTGAATGATTTTTGATCCTGTTTGATTTTGAATGGTATAACATTCAAATCAAATGATTCATTTTCAAATAGCTATTGGATGTCAATTAAATTGAATTCTTTAAAATATATTCATTCGATCTTAATGTTGATTCTGTGTCTTATTTAGACCATCTACAGAATCGCAAGATTTTGTAGCTAGTCTATAGAATTAGATTTTTATCATTTATTAATAAAAGATCCTTCTAACTTGTCCATTTTTGACCTGTTTCAGGTAAATTCGAATTGCAAGGGACATGCTGGGCAGTCTAGAGGATATTTGTGTGTTTTAGTTTTATTGTAGTTTCTTAGTTTAGTTAAACTTGGGATATCTTGCCAGATTTATGTAAACAGTTTTGATAACTTCCACAGGGAGGTTTTACCCTGTGGAAAACTTATAAATGCTTATTATTTTTGTAATAAGGATCATCCTCACTTGTGGGAGAACCAGGCTATGGATTTCTAATACAAACTGAGACAGAAGTTGATGTTCCACTACAACTTTCGCTTTCATAATATCAATCTTTTGTTTCATGTTTATGTTTATCAATTTGTATTTGATTAGTGACTACTTTAGCTATCACAGTCATTTGCAAAATGATATGATTGAATTAACATGACCCATGTCTGATTTCTTTCATTACTTAAAATTACAGCAATTACTTAGTTCAACTAATGAATGACATATTTATCTTCTTCATCAATTGAACTATCATGTATAAGTCTTTACATACCGGTTTATCTAATTGTAGAGATTTATAAATTACAAGATTGTTGTTATTTTTATGTCTTGTTTGTCCTGTAATCAAACTTAAAGAGCACTGTAGCTATCGTTTACGAGAAGCTTTTGGATTATTCGGTGCGGTTTTCCTCCCTCCGATCAGCTTAGAATATCATCATACACAGGACACATCTGGGGCGTTTCTCCAGGTCAGTCTGTTACTTATTTGTTTGGTTAATTTGTTACTATAACATTAGTAGTTTAGTTAGATATATGTGTAGTTAGGATTAGTATGTTAGTTGTTTAGTTTTAGTTAGTTTTAGTTTTATTTATTGTTTATAAAATTATAAAATCAACAAAAATATATCTCTCTGCCTTGGGACAGAATGCAAACGAGTTTTTCAGGTTTTATTTAAATCTGTAAATTGTAGATATTGTATATTTTGTGAATAAGTTATATTTTTTTTTAGTAGTTAGTTTTAGATTAGATTAGTTAGTTAGTTTGTTTTATTTGTTTTAGTTAGTTAGTTTAGATTAGTTTTCTTTTTATTTTCTTAGGACCTTATCTCGGCTAATGAACCGCTAAACCCGTTAGGGTGGTTCATCCCAAACGGCTTGGGTTATTAGACAACCCCGGACCGGTTCCACTCTTCCAGTTGACGGATGGTCAATTTCGCCCATCAACAAATGGCGCTAGAAGGAGGGCCTAAACTTAATTAATGGCACGAGGCGGTCGCAAGACTCCTCCACCCCCTAATCACTCACCTATAGTGACTAGAAGCCGTTCACACGATAAAACCCCCCCTCAAACATCAACTACTTCAACCGACGATTCACAGATCACAGTTGAGCCAACAACCCCTAATCCTACAGGTGGTGACATACAAGAGATTGTCCGCTAATATCTTATTAAACAACATAGTGACTTAGCCCGTTTGAGGCAACCAAACCGTCCGTGGGGTCAGCCTTTGGACTTCTTTGATATCAAGAAACAATCAGGTGGCATTAATCCTACTGTGAATCCTTGAGATCAAATCTTAAATCCTGTTGCAGGAGGATCTGGGATACCTAATTCACCACCTCCATCATCTCCTTCGTCTTTTGGATGAGATTCCTCTGACAAAGGCAATTCCCCTTCTCAACCTTCCACACCCACTACCCCAATGGCAAATCAAAACAACCCTGCTATACCTTGGCTTGATTAGGATGCTATAGCCGTACCTGGAGCTCAGCACCCTCTACCTAAGTACCCAGACAAATGGCTTCCCAAGTTTGATCCTGACTCAAAAAAGATCTCTGAGGATCACATTAAAAAGTTCATGTTAGCCATAAGACTCTGTAATGTCGAACATGAAGACATTGTCTGTAGGTTTTTCCCTTATACTTTTGAGGGTAACACATCCACATGGTACTTTTCCCAACAACCCCATACCATCATGTCTTGGGAAAAGTTTGAGTCATGCTTTTTGGAAAAATTTGGAGACGGTAAACCTCTGGAAGTCCTAGTCATGGATCTTTCTAGCTTAAGAATGAACCCAAAAGAAAAGGTTAAAGACTTTAATCAAAGATTCCTAACACTTAAAAAAATAATCCCTGCAGATTCTATGCCTGCTGAGAGTCTCATAATAGCTTACTACACTAAAGCTTTGCATCAAAGAATAGCTATTTGGGTTAAACGATCTAAGAAAGCCATGTTGCTAGAAACCTTCGAGGAGGCTATCCAGATTGAAAAAGACATACTCAGTCTTAAGGATTCTACTAGCAATGAAACTGAGACTAGTTTTTCTTCCAGAAAGAAGATCAAAATCCTCCCCAGACCTACTCAAAATAAAACACAACCTGAAAACTCTGATTTGGAAAACCTTACTAAAGTTGTTCAAAAATTGTCAAATCAAGTTATAGACTTAAAAAGGTCAACCGAAGAAGATTCCTTGAGTAAAGGACCCTACAAAACCTCTTTCAAGAAGCCTTTTCCTACCAACTGACCTAACCCAACCACTGAAGGCCTTAATCTAGAAAAATTGCAATGTGCCCTTCAAACAATTCTAGAAGCCCAAGATAACTTGATGCCTCCTGAGATTACTGAGGAGGTAGTTGAACAAGAGACAGTCCAAGAAGAAGAGTCTTCTCCAAATATTTTTGGACACTTCTCGGATAGCATCTTCCAAGCTAACTTCGAGACAGTTCATCCTTATAACACTAGGAGTAAGACAACAAACAAACCTTCTACAGAAAATACTACAACTTCATCTCCAAAGAAATCTAAATCAGCTGAAACTAAACAGAATAATGTGAACCCCAACTTAGATTATGATGTAGTAGAAGATCTTAAAAAGTTACGGGCTAACATTTCTATTTCTGAGTTATTGAAGTTTCCATTTTTGTTACAAAAAATGTTGCAAAATATTTCTGAGAATGGAAAAAATGGTAATTCTAATGGTAACAAGGTTGTGCAAAACAAAGTGCCTCAGAAGACTTCCACTAAAAATAATCCTGATCCTCAAGATAAAGGAAGTCTTACTGTAAGTAATGTAAATAATGTAAATAATTTAGATAAAGTAGCTTTAGAAACCATGGGTGAAAATCCACAAGCTACCACTCTTAGCACTCGCAAAAATGTACCTCCTTTCTTGTTAACTTTCGAAATTTTCAATAGAAATGTGCATAATTGTACGGTGGACTCAGGGGCATCATCCAATGTCATGCCCTGGTCTGGTTGCCAGAAGATTAACGCTAAAGTAGAACCCTTGACTTTAAAAATCATATAACTTGATCGAACCAATGTTAAAGTTATAGGTGAACTAAAAAATGTGCTTATCATATTATCATCTAACCCCAAGGTTTATCAAATTATTGATATAATTTTTGTGGATATTCCAGAAGTGTATGGTCTATTCTTAAGCAGGGACTAGTCGTAGAAGCTACATGCTTACTTCGTGATATATTGGTCTCACTTATGGCTTCCAGAGAACGACAAGCCCAACAAGATCAGGGTGAATTGTGAATGCTACCTTAAGTTCACGGTCACAGATTTGAACGATCCTAACGAGCCATTCACACCTTCTGCTGATTCACCCGAAGTCTAAGGGATGGACACCTTCTTCGACAATTTCATGCCTGAGGCTTCGCCTATCATCAATTCAGAACAACAGTCCGAGATTGTAGCATATATGCAACCAATATATTCTATACAACGGTCCCATGTGCCCGATGGAAATCAAATTTGGTCTCTTTATTTCGACGGGTCTAAGTCTAAAGAAGGAGCTGGGGCAGGCTGCATCATTATTGATCCGGCAGGTAACAAGACAATGATTGCATGTAGACTAGAATTTGAACGTACTAATAATACTGCAGAATATGAGGCATTACTGCAAGGTCTCAGAAAATCTCTGGATATGAACATTCAAAACCTGGTTGTATTTGGAGACTCTGAAATAGTGGTTAGACAGGTAAGAAATTATATCCATTGTCTTTCTCTGCATCTCAAGAGCTACCAGTCTAAGGTATGGAATTTAATGAATAAATTTTCTGCTTTCAATATAAATTCCATTCCTATATTAAATAATGCTAAAGAAGATCTATTAGCTAATGTAACCTCTAAACTTCTTCCTGCAGAAGGCTTGTCCCCATACGCATTCTCCGTCGAGTTGTTGTTTCGACCATCCATTCTCGACAACATCACAAACTGGAGAGTCTTTGACGATGATCAGTAGATCATCAACTTTCTGCACATGGAAGAAACCTTTCAAGGTGCGGTGATAGATGAACGCACACACGACGACAACTTGCACGATTTTACGGTAATACTTGATCTGAAAACTCCTGAAGCTCTGTCGGACATGGTAAATTCCATACCCAAATCTATAGTTAGGTTAGAGAAGTTTTATGATTTTGAAGATAAATTTAAAAAGACGGTCAACTGTAAAACCAATAGTTCCTCGTTGTCTTATGAAAAAGTAAACTTAGGAACTAATGAAAACCCTCAATGCATTAACTTAGGCTTGGGATGTTCTCGACAAGAAAAATCTGCATTTGTTAAATTATTTAAAGAATTTAAGGATGTCTTTGCATGGACGTATGATGATCTTAAAACTTTCGATCCTAATATCATACAACATGTCATTCTGATGAAGCCCCAAACCTTACCCTTCCAACAAAAACTGAGGAAAATGCACCCTAAACTGGAACCGACCGTCCAAAAAGAATTGAATAAGCTCCTTAATGCTAAAATAATTTTTCCTGTTAGGCACACTCAATGGGTTTCTAACCTTGTCCTAGTTCGGAAGAAAAATGGGGAAATCCGACTCTGCGTAGATTTTCAAAACCTCAATAGAGCATCTGATAAAGACAACTATCCTGTCCCACCTATGGAACAGATCCTTCAATAGGTATCTGTTTCTGAGAGGCTATCCTTATTGGATGGTTTCTTTGGATACAACCAAGTCCAGATGTCTCCACCAGACCAACTCAAAACTACCTTCCGTACCCCGTGGGGCACTTATGCTTATCGTAAAATGTCGTTTGGATTGATTAACGTCGGTGCCACCTTTCAGAGAGTGATGGACATCGCTTTCCGAGGATTAATCAATCAGTCTGTCATAGTTTACCTAGATGATGTGACTGTATTTTCTAAAAACAAAAACGATCATCTAGATCACTTACGAGCCGTCCTACTGCGATGATGTAAATATGACATCTCCTTGAACCCCAAAAAATCCATCTTTGCAGTAGAACAGGGTAAACTCTTAGGATTCATTGTGTCTAATGAAGGGATGATTATTGACCCCGAAAGGACTCAAGTCATCGCAAAACTCCCCCCTCCTACTTCCAAAAAATCCATGCAGTCTTTCTTAGGCGAGATTAACTTCGTGAGGAGATTCATCCCTATTTTTTCGGAAATGGTCAGGCCTTTACAGAACTTGATTAAGAAAGACACCCAATATCACTGGGGACCCCTAGAAAACCAAGCTTTTAATGTGATAAAGAAGGACATAATAGACGCTCTGTCTCTCATGAGCCCCAATTTTTCACAAGACTTTACACTCTACACTTTTGCTTTTGACCGTTCCTATGCCGCCATCCTAACTCAGAAGAATGCCAAGAACCATGAAGTACCCATTGCCTTTATGATATCTTATTTCAAAGGTGCTGAACTTAATTACCCAGTGGTAGATCGGCATGCCTATGGTATTTTGAAAGTAGTTAAGCACTTCCGGTCATATCTTTTAAAGTCAAGGACAAAAGTCATTGTCCCCTACCCAGCCGTAAGGAACTTGTTAGTGCAGAAGGAACTAGGAGAAAAGAGAGCCAACTAGGTCACCTCCTTGCAAGAGTATGACTTGGAAATCATCCCAGCTCATATTGTGAGAGGCCAAGGGTTATGCAAGTTAGTCGCTGATTCAGTAGAAGAACAAAAACAAGAAAGTGATACGTCAAACCTTGGTCAAAGTGATCAAAGTCTAATCTGTTGCGCGCAAAACCTTGTTAGTCCTTGGTACGATGATATTAGATTCTGTCTTGAACATGTGTCAGCACCTTGTCACTTAGATCCCCTTAAGAGAAGAGTACTGAGGCTAAATTCTTCCTCCTTTCATTTGATTAATGGTATCCTGTTTCGTCAAAATTTTAACAGCGTACTGATGCGCTGCCTAGAAAAAGATGAAGCAGAAAAAGTCTTGCTTGAGTTCCATACAGGAGAAGTTGGTGGTCATTTTGGTGGTGAAACCACTGCTCATAAAGTTCTAAGGGCCGGTTATTACTGGCCTACTCTTTTTAGAGATGCCCATGCCTTGTGTTGTAAATGTATCATCTGTCAGAAAGCATTGGGGCGATTACAAAAACTAGCCTTTCCTCTGCAACATGTTTCAGTAGATTCTCCTTTCCAGCAATGGGGCCTCAATATCATAGGTCCAATCAACCCTCCATCCTTACAACAACACAAGTTTATTGTGACAGCCACAGATTACTTTACCCGATGGTCTGAAGCTGCTGCGTTAAGAACTGTCAATACCAGTCAGGTAGTTGCCTTTCTAAATTCGAATATTATCACTCGTTTCGGTATCCCTGACTGTTTAGTTTTCGATAATGCTTCTTACTTTTCCTCTCTTGAGATGTGCGAGTTCACCTTGGAAAAAGGAATTAAGCTGAAGTATTCTTCTAGTTATTACCCCCAGGGCAACAGATTGGCCGAATCAACAAACAAGAACTTGATTAAAATTATCAAGAGAACGGTGGTTGAAAATCACAAGAATTGGCACAATGCACTGCTAAATGCTTTGTGGGCTAACACAGTAACGCCAAAAGATGTTGTAGGTAACTCCCCCTTTTTTCTCGTTTATGGGAGAGAAGCAATTCTTCCACCTCACATTCTTTTTCCTTCTCTTAAGTTGTCACAGAAAGTTCAAGAAGAAGATTTCCCCCCTCTAGAAAACCGAATTAACGCTTTGATGAAGCTAGAAGAGGTAAGAGTCGAGGCCAAAGGTAAGTTAGATCAACATAAACAATTGGTTAAAAGCTGGTTCGATTCTAACTCTACTTTTGATAGGAATTTTGAAGTAGGTGATCTCGTCTTGAAGTGGGACAAACCGCACGAGGGAAAGGGTGAACACACGAAATTTCAAAACTTATGGCTTGGACCATTTTTAATTGCTGAAAAGTTGGGTCCCAGTTCTTTTCAATTGCAGAATCTTGAAGGGTAGCTTGACACCTACCCGGTGAATGGCCAGGCCCTGAAAAGATACTTTGCTTGATAACTACCCTTGTATATTATGTAAATACTTTATTTTTTTTTGCGTTTTCGTTTTCTTTCTATTTTTTATTTTGATTTGAATTTATCAGTTTTTGTTTTCTTTGAAATACACACACCTGTATACTGAGATATTCAGACAAAGAAAAAAGAAATTTTCTTCACTGAAATAACTTCTGGAAAATTTATGAACATCAATGGCATATTTCTGAAATTTATATCTGTGTTGGAAAAAGTATGTTGTTTGAAAGAAGTTGACTGATTTCGATCTCTGAGTAAAGTTCGTCATAATCATCTATTATCTTTTTACGCTGTCCCTATTCCGTAAAGGAATGACTCAAAGGATGTCTCCCTGTCTTAGGAAGTTGTTTTTGTCAATAAAACATCTCTGGATCTAAATAAAGGACAGTGCTAAAAAAAAAATCTGATGAGGTCTAAATAAATG
The DNA here is from genome assembly GCA_000966675.3 of Picea glauca. Classification (NCBI taxonomy): domain Eukaryota; kingdom Viridiplantae; phylum Streptophyta; class Pinopsida; order Pinales; family Pinaceae; genus Picea; species Picea glauca. The sequence goes on along the minus strand of JZKD02S2389704.1, from coordinate 1,132,769 downwards.
TGTTAAAAATCATGATTTTCAGTGTCACCCTGCTCAAATATATATCTGTAAAAAAAAAAAAAAAAATTATTAATAAGAGTTGTTGGAAGTGCTTGTAAACCCGCTGGGATACTGAACAGGTCTGCTGACAGCGGGTAAATGTATGCATGGCATGAAGACAACTTCGTCGGGGTACTGAACAAGCCCGCTGGCAGCGAAGCAATGTCGGGTATATGAAAATTTGCAAAAAAGAAACCTTTTTAATGTCCTTTATGCTGGTCCATAACTTCTTGGCAGGATACATATGTCAGAGTGCGTTAAATGGAAACCCTGTCGAGGCTATAAACACCTGCTGGCAGCAGTGTCCATGCCAACAGTATTGAAGATTTTATATTTAATATCATGACTTGATGATCTTAAGATTGTTATCAGTTTTCATCTTTTAAAACACTGCTGGAAAACATGGTTAATGATGATGTTTATACGATTTTTTGGTTGTTATTTTTGAGTTGAAATTTTCTTTGTTGTCATAATCTGAATTTGTTTTTTTTGCCAGAGATAACTGCTTCTCCCAGTGTGTCGCCATTGTTGGCAGCCAATTCACATTTTTCGCATTGTCTTATAAGCTGCCTACACCAATGTTTTGCAAACATCAATTTTTCATTGCAATTTTCAAATAGACATTTTTTTATTTTCTGTGACATTTTCACATTTACCTTCGTTTTGTTTTCACGACTATAAGCATGAAAAACTTCTTCTTTCGAAGTCTCCTTAAAATCACTACCTGAACTGCCATTATCTTTTTGTCGATATGCCTATTGCGCTTACCTTTTATTTATCATTATACAACTGGCAAGATCCTTTGATCGGTAATCATGCTTCGATTGATTGTGTGACTTGGTTTCATTGAGTTTGTAATGCCTTGGTATTTGGATTTGCATATTTATTTGACTTACTTGACCTTTGGTTTCATAAGATACATGGGTGTTATGGTTAATCTTTCATATATATCTTTTTAATATAATGCCTATGTTTGTGTTTTCATAACTATTGGTTTATTGATTATATGTATACTCATCAACACATTGGTTAAACGCTTGATATGAGCTATTATAATACATTGGCGCATGGTTAATATTTGATTTTGGTTTCAAATTGAATGATTTATGGTTTAAAACTTTGGTGTAACGTCGATTGCGTGCGTTGGTTTATACACTCACCATTGGTTTCATTGGTTGGTTGATTCACATAATTGTTGAACTATGCTATAATGGGTAGAATAGCTATGTAAACTGGCAGTTTTACTTTCGTAATAACTCTTATGCATGGCAGAGATAAACTCCACCACCTTTGCATGATGGCATTTATGCCTATCCCTTATTCTCATTCACTTCTGTTAGCTCAGGTAGCTCTTCTCCTGTGTGTTATGATCCAAACCCTCGGCTTACCATGTGCTCAGCTCCATGGCACCAGTCATGTGAATTGAGCCAAATGGAAACCAAGCCTTGTTAATGTTTGACAATGCCTAGAAAGACTTCGAGGCTAACAGTTGGCTCACCTTAGTGCAGAGATTTGATGGTTTTAACCCATTCATGGCAGAACAGTTCACTTTAACTTTCAATGGCTGTAGAGCCAAGGTGGGTGATATCCAGTTGGAAATCGATGAGGGATTTATCAGTTCTGCTATAGGGTTACTTGCCACAGGTCAGCGCTGGTTCAAAAATTCAAAAGTAGAAGAGGTTCCATGGCCACTAATGTTTCTCTCGTGCAAAGTCACCTCTTGTGACAAAGGTATGCCCATATCTATGCTAAAACCTCAATTGCATGACTTATTGATGCTAGTCAAGCAATTTGTGACCTGTGAAGGTCGATACAGACTCATTTTTCTCTACCACCTGCGGTTTCTAATGAATTTTATAGGGTATCTTTTAAACATGCCTTTCTACTTTCAGCGCAGCTTATATAAGATGTAGAAAAGGTTTAAAAGGGAGAAGGATGACATTAGCCTATTCCATCATGGGCTTATTAAACTTATCGTTGTTTATCACTTGGGTTTACACGGTGATAGTTGGAGAGATTTCGTCGCTCAAAATGGTTTCGATGACACAAACCCTATACAGGTTGACAAGCCTGTGGTGAGTGAAATCAAGACTGGACCCCCCATGCCCTTCCATATCCTATTGCCCGCTCCTAAGCCTTCACTCAACACTCCTATTGACTTACTGGATGTTGAAACTGAGAAGGCCGAGACTATTAAAAATCTTGTAAGAAAAAATCCCAAGGCAAACCCTACTACTAATACCAAGGTTAAAAAGAACACTAGGCTTATTTCAAGGATGGCTAGAAACAAACCTAAACCCTATGCTGAGTCAAAGCCTATCGTCCTAAGTGAGGATTTGGACTCTAACATAGAACGTTTTTTAGCCGATGAGTATCCTTACTCACAGGTTTTATGCCCTGAGCCACCTCATGATTTGGTGACGAATCTTCCTCCCTGCCTAAGGAATAACCCTAGCTACCCCGGTATCAAATTGCCTAGTGAAAACCTCAGCAATATGTCCAAACCCTTGCCTGTACTTTCAACACCCACACATTCGTCATGTAACCAGTGTGAGTTATGGTTGGAACGATACTACATTGACGTTCCTCTACTTTAATCAAAAATTCAATTGCTGGAAGACCAAATTGTAGTGTTAACCAGACAAAGAGACCAACTCAAGGCAGGTAATAAACAACAGAAGATGACAGGCTCCATCCTTTTCAAGAATGTTGAATCAGCCACAACCATTATCAACTCCAAATTGTCGTGATCCAACCATACAGGTATGAATTTTGGTATCGTTTTAGTTTTGTTAATGATCAAGGTTAATATAATGATTTGAATTATGTGTTCAAATAGCTTTGTTTCTCATTCAAATGCCTCTGTCATTCGGTTTTCATCCTGTACATTCTTTCACTTTGCTAAAAATAAGTGGAGTTTCGTTTTGATACATGATTTGATTATTCCTAGTTTAGTCACTGGTAGATCTGTATCGGATTTGATTGGTTTTCGATTGGATTTGAGTTGATTAAGTTGGTGAAATTCATGGTTTGTTTTTAATCGGATTTGTTTCATATCTACTCAGGGCAAGAAATTTCCATGCTAGATTTGGAATGCAATCACGTTTTGATTTGATTTGTATGCTGTGATATTTGAATGATTGTATGAGTTTGGTTGTTACATTTTCAACGCTGAATACAATTCTGACCGTTTCCAATTTGAGAAGAACAACTCTATTTTTACGCAAACAGTGCTCTGACTTAAGCCTGTGCAAATAATATTCATGCCCGCATCATGAGGTAGTTTCGATTCACGATGATTTTGTTAAATCCCTCGCTGTTTGATTTGCTTAAATGGATTGTTGTCTATTTTTAGTTGGTTCGATCACTTTCATGAGTTAGATTCACATCATGAAAGTTGCTCTGTTTGTTTTTAGTTTGCATATGAATTGATCAATAATTGTTATCTTTATCAAATCTAGTTATAATGCGTTTGAAACAAATAATTTTTAATCAAAGCAAATCTATCTTGTTTGCCCAGTTTGCTAAAAACAAACGACTAGATAATTCTTATGAACCCTTTTACTAGCTGAGTGATTTCATTACGATTTTTTTTATAGGCGGTTACGTGCCAGTTTTGGTTTAATTCGCTCATGGCATGAAAGGTTTGTTATATCAATACAGTTATAAAAATTTGAACCTGATTCTGTTTAGATTCGATTGTGTTACCTTTTGATGAGACGACATAACAATTGCATAAAACTTGTTTTAATTGTATTGATTGCATTGGATATGAAACAATTTCTCAACGGTTAATTATGATCCTGTTCGTTCGATTTTGTGGTAAAAAAAGAAACAGAGTACACCTGTATCTGTATTCGTTTGAATGATTTTTTATCCTGTTTGATTTCGAATGGTATAATAAATTCAAATTAAATGATTCATTTTCAAATACCTATTGGATGTCAATTAAATTGAATTCTTTAAAAGATTTTCAATCGATCTTAATGTTGATTCTGTATCTTATTTAGACCGGCTACAGAATTGCAAGATTCTGTAGCTAGTCTATAGAATTAGATTTTTATCATTTATTAATAAAAGATCCTTCTAACTTGTCCATTTTTGATCTGTTTCAGGTAAATTCGAATTGCAAGGGACATGATGGATAGTCTAGAGGATATTTGTGTGTTTTAGTTTTATTGTAGTTTCTTAGTTTAGTTAAACTTGGGATATCTTCCCAGATTTATGTAAACAATTTTGATAACTTCCACAAGGAGGTTTTACCCTGTGGAAAACTTATAAATACTTATTATTTTTGTAATAAGGATCATCCTCACTTGTGGGAGCACTAGGCTATGGATTTCTAATACAAACTGAGAAAGAAGTTGATGTTCTCCTACAACTTTCGATTTCATAATATCAATCTTTTGTTTCATGTTTATGTTTATCAATTTGTATTTGATTAGTGACTACTTTAGCTATCACAATCTTTTGCAAAATGATATGATTGAATTAATATGACCCATGTCTAATTTATTTCATTACTTAAAATTACAACAATTAATTAGTTCAGCTAATGAATTTCAGATTTCTCTTCTTCATCAATTGAACTATCATGTATAAGTCTTTACATACAGGTTTATCTAATTGTAGAGATTTATAAATTACAAGATTGTTGTTATTTTTATGTCTTGTTTGTCCTGTAATAAAACTTAAAGAGCACTGGGGCTATCATTTACAAAAATCTTTTGGATTATTCAGTGCGGGTTTCCTCCCTTCGATCAACTTAGAAGATCATCATACACAGGACAAATCAGGGGCATTTCTCCAGGTCAGTTTGTTACTTATTTGTTTGGTTAATTTGTTAGTATAACATTAGTAGTTTAGTTAGATATATGTGTAGTTAGAATTAGTATGTTAGTTGTTTACTTTTAGTTAGTTTTAGTTTTATTTCTTGTTTATAAAATTATAAAATCAACAAATATATATCTCTCTGCCTTAGGACAGAATGCAAACGAGTTTTTCAGGTTTTATTTAAATCTGTAAATTGTAGATATTGTATATTTTGTGAATAAGTTATATTTTTGTTAGTAGTTAGATAGTTAATTAGTTAAGAGTTAGTATAGTATTAGTTAGTAGATTGTATTTATTAGATTAGTTAGTTAGTTTGTTTTATTTGTTTTAGTTAGTTAGTTTAGATTAGTTTTCTTTTTGTTTTCTTAGGACCTTAGATCGGCTAATGGAGACGCTAAATCCCTTAGGGTGGTTCATCCCAAACGACTTGGGTTATTAGACAACCCCGGACCGGTTCCACTCTTCCAGTTGACGGACGATCGATTTCGCCCATCAACAAATGGCGCTAGAAGGAGGGCATGAACTTAATTAATGGCATGAGGCAGTCGCAAGACTCCTCCACCCCCTAATCGCTCATCTATAGTGACTAGAAGCTATTCACATGATAATATTCCCCTCAAATAGAAACTACTTCAACCGACGATCCACACATGATAGTTGAGCCAACAACCTCTAATCCTACAGGTGGTGATATACAAGAGATTGTCTGCCAATCTCTTATGAAAACACATAGTAACTTAGCCTGTTTGAGGCAACCAAACCGTCCATGGGGTTAACCTTTGGACTTCTCTGATATCAGAGAACAATTAGGTGGCACTAATCCTATTGTGAATCCTTCAGATCCAATCTTAAATCCTGTTGTAGGAGGATCTGGGATACTTCCTTCACCACCTCCATCATCGCCTTCCTCTTCTAGAGGAGATTCCTTTGATGAGGTCAATTCCCCTTCTCAGCCTTCCACACCCACTACCCCAATGGAAAATCAGAACAACCCTGCTAGACCCTGGCTTGATCAGGATGTCGTAGTTGTACCTGGAGCTCAACACTCTCTACCTAAGCACCTGGAGAAATGGCTTCCCAAGTTTGATCCTAACTCAAAACAGATCACTGAGGATCACATTAAAAAGTTCATGTCAGCCATAAGACTTCGTAATGTCGAACATGAAGACGTTGTCTGTAGGTTGTTCCCTTATACTTTTGAGGGTAACGCATCCACATGGTACTTTTCCCAGCAACCCCATACCATTGTGTCTTGGGAAAAGTTTGAGTCATGCTTTTTGGAAAAATTTGGAGACAGTAAATCTCTAGAAGTCCTAGGCATGGATCTTTCTAGCCTAAGAATGAACCAAAAAAAAAAGGTTAAAGACTTTAATCAAAGATTCTTAACACTTAAAAACTGAATCCCTCCAGATTCTATGCCTGCTGAGAGTGTCATAATAGCTTACTACACTAAAGCTTTGCATCAATGTATAGCTCTTTGGGTTAAATGATCTAAGAAAGCCATGTTTCTAGAAGCCTTCGAGGAGGCCAGCCAGATTGAAAAAGACATAATCAGTCTTAAGGAATCTACTAGCAATGAAACTGAGACTAGTTCTTCTTCCAGAAAGAAGATCGAAATCCTCTCCAGACCTACTCAAAATAAAACACAACCTAAAAACTCTGATTTGGAAAACCTTACTAAAGTTGTTCAAAAAATGTCAAATCAAGTTATAGACCTAAAAAGGTCAACCGAATAAGCTTCCTCAAGTAAAGGACCCTACAAACCCCCTTTTCGAAAGCCTTTTCCTACCAACCGACCTAACCCAACCACTGAAGGCCTTAATCTAGAAAACTTGCAATGTGCCCCTCCAACAATTCTAGAAGCCCAAGATAACTTGATGCCTCCTGAGATTGTTGAGGAGGTAGTTGAACAAGAGACAGTCCAAGAAGAAGAGTCTTCTCCAAATATTTCTGGACACTTCTCGGATAGCATCTTCCAAGCTAACTTCGAGACAGTTCATCCTTATAACACTAGGAGTAAGACAACAAACAAACCTTCTACCGAAAATACTACAACTTCATCTCCAAAGCAATCTAAATCAGTTGAAACTAAACAGAATAATGTGAACCCCAACTTAGATTATGATGTAGTAGATGATCTTAAAAAGTTACGGCCTAACATTTCTATTTTTGAGTTATTGAAGTTTCCGTTTTTGTTACAAAAAATGTTGCAAAATATTTCTGAGAATGGCAAAAATGGTAATTCTAATGGTAACAAGGTTGTGCAAAACAAAGTCCCTCAGAATACTTCCACTAAAAATAATCTTGATCCTCAAGATAAAGGAAGTCTTCCTGTAAGTAATGTAAATAATGTAGATAAAGTAGCTTTAGAAACCACGGGTAAAAATCCGCAAGCTACCACTCTTAGCACTCGCAAAAATGTACCTCCTTTCTTGTTAACTTTAGAAATTTTCAATAGAAATGTGCATAATTGTATGGTGGTCTCAGGCGCATCATCCAATATGATGCCTTGGTCTATTTTCCAAAATATTAACACTAAAGTAGAACCCTCGACTTTAAAAATCATACAACTTGATCGAACCAATGTTAAAGTTATAGGTGAACTAAAAAATGTGCTTATCAGATTATCATCTAACCCCAAGGTTCATCAAATTATTTATATAATTGTTGTGGATATTCCAGAAGTGTATGGTCTATTCTTAAGCAGGGACTGGTCGGAGCAACTACATGGTTACTTCGCGACATACTGGTCTCACTTATGGCTTCCAGAGAACGACAAGCCCAACAAGATCAGGGTGAATCGTGAACGCTACCTTAAGTTCATGGTCACAGATTTGAATGATCCTAACGAACCATTCACACCTTCTGCTCATTCACCTGAAATCCAAGGGATGGGCACCTTCTTCAGCAATTTCATGGCCAAGGGTTTGCCTATCATCAATCCAGAACAACAGTTTGATATTGTAGCATATATGCAACCAATAGCTTCTATAGAATGGTCCCATGTGCCCAATGGAAATCAAATTTGGTCTCTTTATTTCGACGGGTCTAAATCTAAAGAAGGAGCTGGGGTAGGCTGCATCATTATCGATCTGGCAGGTAACAAGACAATGATTCCATGTAGACTAGATTTTGAATGTACTAATAATACTGCAGAATATGAGGCTTTACCGCAAGGTCTTAGAAAAGCTCTGGATATGAACATTCAAAACCTGGTTGTATTTGGTGTCTCTGAAATAGTGGTTAGACAGGTAAGAAATTCTATCCACTGTCTTTCTCTGCATCTCAAGAGCTACCAGTCTGAGGTATGGAATTTAATGAATACATTTTCTTCTTTCAATTTAAATTCCATTCCTAGATTAAATAATGTTGAAGCAGATCTATTAGCTAATGTAGCCTCTAAACTTATTCTTGCAGAAGGCTTGTCCCCAGATGCATTCTTCGTTGAGTTGTTGTTTCGACCATCCATTCCCGATAACATCAAAAACTGCGGAGTCTTTGATGATGATCAGCAGATCATCAAATTTCTGCACATGGAAGAAACCTTTCAAGGTGAAGTGATAGATGAATGCACGCACAACGACAATTTTCACGATTTTACGGTAATACCTGATCTGAAAACTCCTGAAGCTCTGTCGGACATGGTAAATTCCATACCCAAATCTATAGTTAGGTTAGAGAAGTTTTATGATTTTGAAGATAAATTTAAAAAGATGGTCAACTGTAAAACCAATAGTTCCTCGTTGTCTTATGAAAAAGTAAACTTAGGAACTAATGAAAACCCTCAATGCATTAACTTAGGCTTGGGATGTTCTCGACAAGAAAAATCTGTATTTGTTAAATTATTTAAAGAATTTAAGGATGTCTTTGCATGGACATATGATGATCTTAAAACTTTCAATCCTAATATCATACAGCATGTCATTCCGATGAAGCCCCAAACCTTACCCTCCCAACAAAAACTGAGGAAAATGCACCCTAAACTGGAACCGACCGTCCAAAAATAATTGAATAAGCTCCTTAATGCTAAAATATTTTTTCCTGTTAGGCACACTCAATGGGTTTCTAACCTTGTCCCAGTTCGAAATAAAAATGGGGAAATCCGACTCTACTTAGATTTCTGAAACCTCAATAGAGCGTCTGATAAAGACAACTATCCTGTCCCACCTATGGAACATATCCTTCAATAGGTATCTGGCTCCGAGAGGCTATCCTTATTCCGGGCATGACCTCTTCTACATGTGGCCATAATCTTCACTGAGCTTCTCTTTCTCAAAAACACCAAAACATGACTTCAATTAATGAGGGCTTCAAGCTCCCTGGAGCTTCCTGAAACTTTAATGGTGAAAAACCTACAAAAGAAGTCTTCAAATGGCTTTGAAAATAGTTCCAATGGATTGAGAACGTCCAAAAACCCCTGGCTGGGATTTTACGACACCTCATTCGGCCAAAAAATGAAGAATATAGGCCTCCTACCATTCTCTTCCTTCAAGCTTGTTGTCTCTGGTTCGCCAAAACGCACCTCTGGGCTCTCAACCAAGAACACACTCCAAATTCATGCTAAAACCTAGCACATGCACACAACCGCATAACGAGCTAAACTGTAGAACCATTAACGGAACTAAAAACCCCAACCGCCAAACCGTTGGGCATATGGGTCCATAAAACCATACGCTCAAACAAAAAGGGCTAATTTTTTGAACCAATGATTACATGCCACTTGTCGGGTGCATGTTTAAACCGTTTGAAAAACCAATTTCAAAAACCCACACACAAAAAGACACGGTCATATGAAATGGAGTGCGCGACCGAGGGCGTACCAAATCCCGCGCACAAAATATTAACCGGTGGCCATATGTTATATTACAAGACCGTGGGCTGGGGATAAACCCTAGCCCGACCCCCACACCAACATACACAATAGTCAAATTTAAACATATATCAAAAAGTTATATAATAAGAACTAATATGGTGGCGCATTGGCAGCGCGGACTGTGCAAAGACTTTACACGGTGGGGAGGTCCGGGGTTCGATCCCCATGGAATCCATAAATTTTGAACCAATAAACCATTTCCATGGTGCCACGTGGCAGCCCATGACTGGGCCACGTGGCACCACACCATTTGCCAAAATGATGCCACATGTCGAAACATAATTTGTCCAATTGTCAGTCAATCTGAAACTGCCACATCATCATATGTCAATTCAGTTGTACCACATCACCTCTGCCACATCAACATATGACCTCTTCCACGTCAGCCTGTACGACATCTACCACGTCAGCCTATACGGACTATACGGACTGTACAGTCAGCACAAATTTTTTACCTGTTTGGTGATTTGAATAGATCGCGATATCTCTCGCTCCCGATGCTCGTTTGAACCCAAACGAGTTGCGTTGGGTTTGTGACGATGAGGGATACACACCTATTCATTTTGAGGCAATTCTGGGAACTTTGATTTTTGGGCTAAAATTTGACCCCTGGTCCATATTTTGATCATTTTGACTCAAAGTGAAAACCCACATCTGATTCAAAGGATTTTACCTCATCCACCAATGATTTTTTTGAGTGGCATTCAATGGTGTTATCTCAGGGGCTCTTATGGAACTCACACCACTTCCCGGTGTCTTTCTTTGTCTTCCCATTGTTCTTATTTGTTTTTGGCTTATATTGTTTCTCCTGAGGTTTTCCATCCTTGCGATGTCCTTTTTTCGGTGGGTTGGGGCTGCATTTTCCCTAATTTTGTTGTGAGGGATTCAAAGACCGAAACTTCCACATCTTTTGTTTAAGCTTCTTCTTGATTTTGACAGAATTTTGATAATATGTTCCCAAGGAAAAGATGTCCATAAATTCCATTTATGTCTGGATGTATCTATGGATACCTCCATCATACTTGAGAAACATATGTCTCTCAAAGTCTTTGATACCCATCTTGGTGTGCAAGGTATGGAATAAATTGGTGAACGCTGGAATTGTTTGGTCCCTTTCTTGCTGTAGTGTGGTCCAGATTGTATATAAGTCATCACAACCTCCAATAGGGTAGTATTGTTCCTTAATAACATCCTTGAAAGAACCTCATGTGGGTTTGACTACAAATAATGGAGATTATTCTATTTCCTATATCTCACAGAAAGTCTCCCACCAATCTTTGACATGGAAGATGGCCTTAAGGAGAGAAAATGAAATATTTTCTCTATCAAAAAAGTTATGGACATAAAATACCCTTCTAGAATGTTTAACTATTTTTCTATAGATCCTGCATCTATCTGACCATCAAATATAGGAATATCAAAATTGACTTGTACCTTGAAGGGGGTAGTTCCTCCACTCTAGGAATATGTGTCTCATGTTGGTATTCGTCGAAGCATTTGTGAAAAAGCATCCATCATTTAATTCATTTGTCACACGATGGCTTCCTTGAGCAACCATTTGAAGGGATCTCATGCCCCCGTCGTCTCTCATTTCTTCACCCATGGGAAGTCTTCGAGTTTGGCGAGGCCGATATTTCAAAGGATCAATTGGTTCGAGTCCCAAATTATTATACCTTGACTATTATAGAAAAAATGCTACAACTATGTTCAAATGATCCATATCAAACCCAATTTGGCCTTCTAAAACTCAATATATAGCCCTCTGCAGTTAGATCACAACAATCGTCGAAGCTCAAGGATAATAAAATCGTAAGAATGATAAAAAAAAATGGATTACAATAAAAATACATTGTAGGTAATGTCAATCTCCAAGGTAAAAGTAATTTCTAGTTAGTAAAATTAATTTCCCAAACTAATTCCCTAACGATAATTACTAAAATAAAATTTACAATATGCGCCCCATGATAATGTCCTGATCCAGAAAGTTTGATCATAAAGACCTAATATGGAAAGTTCCAAAAATGGTAAATCCGAACTAAATTATTCACGAGATTTGGGAAGGGGGAGAATTCTAAACCATGTATGAATTTGGAAATCCACTGGTGAAATAAAAACAAATAATAAGTAAAATAATGAATAAAGATAATAAAGTGTAAAAAATAAAACACAACTCTAAAAGGAAATAAATAAAACTATACAAACTCATATATACAAAATAAAATTTATATGTGGTAAGAAAAAATTAGTCTTTTTTGCAAATTTGGGTCAAGGTTCTAGTTCGGGTTAGGGTTTTTAGTGCAGATGAAGGACCTAGATCAATGTTTCACACCTAGAATATAGGAGTCAGATTATTTGAGAGACAAATCTAAAGAAAGATCCACATGGGTGGAAATATTGGGTTTTCAATTTATAAATATCTGAGTTTTAAGACACTATCAACATATAAGGATTTTAAGGTTCTTGCAGACATAGGAAATTTGGGCTTTCCATATATTTAATCACTTTTAGGTTGTTTTCTTAAGTTTCCCATCCTTCGTGACAAAATGCATATTATCATTCTTCTTTGAATGTATGCCACATTTATCTTCTATTTAGGCATGATTCTCTTGAGGAATTGGAAAAACATTAGTATCTTGTAGAGGAAATGAATTTTCAACCATGTCATTGTAACCACAGAAAGAATTCACTTTTTTATACAAGGAATAATATACTTGCTAATAAGTTATAAAATCTACATTACTTCCCCTTCCCATTTTTCTAACAAATCTATGAAAAGGAGTTAGTCTTGTTCAAGAATGAAAAGGAGGAATTTATTAAAATAAATTATCTATGATATTTACCTTTTATACACAATCTATTGTTGTAAACAAATGTCATGAAATATCTGTAGGAATGTTTCACTTACTTGCATCTAATCAAAAACAATATCTCAAACTCTTGGAAAAGATTAAACATACTATGATTTTAGTTATGGATTTAAAAATGAGGAATCTGAATAACATGTGAGAGTTTGAGAATGAATATGAGGAAAATAGTACAATATGGAAAGTAATAATAATCTCTTCAGTCAAGTCAACCATTCACTTCTCAATGATGTAGTGGGATGATAGTATAAGATCATGTATGAGGAAATAATAGATCCTTAAAAGAAAATTCTCTTCAAGTCATAAAGTAGAGCATTCAGCCTTGCAATCACATAAGTTAATAAAATACCTTTAAATACATTAAAACCAAATAATTCAAAATGTTCAAAAGACAACCTGTCAATCTCATCACACGAGGCTAAAAAAATCATCATAACTCAAAGGTATAATGAAGAATTCCTTAAAGTACAAGATCAATCATTGAAAACATCCTCAAAGTTAAATAATCAATAAATATCTAAATCCCTAATGCCCTTAAGGTAGATCAAGGATATTCAATAGGCTCATATTAGTAGTGTGTTAGGAATTAGAACTCAAATTTTGGTAGGGGCACACATTCCTTTTTCTTATAAAATTAAAAATAAAAGGTGTGTTGTTATGGCCACAAGAAATGGCAAAATCAATTATCTATATCAAAAAAACTATAGGGCATTTACTTCCAATTTGAATGTTAATTATAAGCTCATAAACTGAAGGAATTTTTCAAAGGTTGAGTGTACCACAATGATTCCAAATTTATAACCCACTATTTCAATTACTTTCGATCTAACCTACCTTTTTCAAAGAGCCAATGAATGAGTTAAAAATTTATTTACCTTGTTACGAACTCCTTATTGGATTTGGTTCAACCATGGATTTTCACTTTTGATATAAAAAAAACAGACATTTAAATAAGTTTGTTCCTCATCTCTCTTTTGCTAGAATTGCTTCACTTCCAGTGAGCATTCATATCCCCGACATGTTTACTTATACTTACTACACTATTAATAGTTCTTTCAACTTCCTTTTTATTTCAAATTATGCTCACCCTTTTAGATTTTTATATAATTACTCCATGTTCAAATACTTGTATAGGAAGTTGGGTGATACGAGAGTTTCTTGATATGCTAAATAGATTCCATTCATTTAATTTTAACCCATATGTCTCCCTAATAACTATCATAGTAGTATCCATATTATAAATGAGAGTTGGATGGAGCTCAAACAAAAAAACAGATATACACTTTCCTCTACTTATGGATAATCATGGTATGCTCAATAAGCACATGTGTTTCACAATAACTATTAGTCATTATCCACAACTAAGAACTTCATGAATGTTTTTTCATATAGATCAAACCATGTATTCCATGACTTGTAAGAATGTATTCAGTGTGTGATGAGAGTTGGACCTACCCCACACTCAAACTCAAATGTTAATCCTCATGCTTAAAGAAGGTACTAAATCAACTCATGGAACATCAACATTTAAATAAAAATAAAAATATAATATGTACAAGAAGGTAGGTGTTGAAGATAAAACAAAATTATGAAAATAAAATAAAACTAAACTAAAAGAAACCCAAAAATGAAAATGGCAATCATCCAGATAAAATGAAACTAACTAAAAAATAAGTAAGGAGCATAGAAACATGGGATAAATCTGGGAGAGTATCAATAAAATTTATAAACGATTTAGAGTCCCATTCCATAAATTAAAATATAGGAAAAAACTTCACCAAATAAACTTTCCATACAAACTAAACCCAACAAGAATTATTTTTAGGACTAAGTACATAATCTGGAAATCCAAATTAGCAACATTATGAGGAACAATGGTCATGTAAGCTAGTATCAAATCAAACTCCTTGTTCCAATACCAAAATATTCACTACCTCTTTGATTATTAATCTTGGTAATTCAAATAATTCTACCATTAGTATCAAATGGAATCAAATAATAAACCCACCATCATGATTGAAAAATTAAGTAAAGAATGTAGTAAAATTATTTACAAATAAAAATAAATAATGTAAATAAACTGAACTAAGAGAAAAATAAAAAAAACAAATTTTGTGAGCCATTAAAACAAGGATCAATTTGAAAGATAAGAATATACTCCCAACAACATGGGATACATCATGAACATCATTAGAAAAAACATTTTTAGTGAAAGATCACAAAGTAAAGCAAGGGAAAGAATTGGAAAAGATAGTGTTGTGCTGGTTTTGTCACATTGGTGAGAAAAAACACAACACTTGCATGCTTAGTTAAGTTAGCTAAAAAAGAAAGAAGTTTGTGAGTTGATTAGATAACCAAATACACATGAAACAAGGAAATAAATCTAAAAACAACTAATAAATAAATGTTAGAGAAGCTTGCAAGAACTAGAACAATGAAAAGCAAAAAATGACCAATTTATAGCTATGAATGGATCAATATATTGATAGGTTAAACATCATAGATAAAGGAAGGGACTTATGAGTCCCCTCTTTTGCCTTCAGAGGGATCTTGAGTTCCCTAATAGAGATATATTATCTTCATGAAATGGCAAGTGACAATGGTGAAGAAATACAACACCAATCCTCTCAAGAGGTTAGTAGGATGGACCTTGCTATAGTGCTTGAATGATTCAAATAGAAAAGAGGATTCTCAAAGAAGAATTACTACATCATAACAATACCTTGAAGTTTCTATTTTTCTAGCACACCCATGGCACATATTTATAGTGTCCCTTCATGGAAAGATACAATTGGTTCATAGTGTGAAAAAGGGGCCTTTTAGGGCACTTCCTAGCCCTTGACCAACCTCCAAGCTAGATTTCGCTCAAATCTGAGTGTCATATTGTGTTGGGGGTCAGACTAGAAGTGGTTGAGAGGCCAAAAATATTCATAAATGTATCGCTCATGAGGAGTGCATGGATTTTCTCATAGAAATTCATGCATCTTGCACATGGTGCATGATGAGGGTTGTGTTAGCCTGTGCATTCTGTGCACTATGCACATGCTCCCTTTGGTGAATTTGCACATTTTTATTTTTTAACCGAGTATATAGATTTTTTCCTTTTTGATGGATTTTGGTGTTGCAGGTGGACTAATTGTTGCTAGAATTGATGTCTTTCTTCCACCATTGTGTGCAATGTTGCAGACGATTTTTCAGTGATAACAGATGCCCCCTGATGTGTGAGGTTATGAGCATACATATATCCTAATTACATCAATGTTTCTTTTGTTGAGAGTGCCATTGTAAGGAAAAGTGAAGAGAGAAAATGCAAGAGCGATCCACCAGACGTAGAGGAAAAATTGTGGGACCCAAACCTTTCTCTAGGAAAAAATTAAATCTGTGTACAGATGAGGCAAGCATGCCCTATGCTCATGTCATGAAACCAAAATGTGGGACTGTAATGGATGATGGATGTTGATGTAGATAACTATATTGCCCTCGGGGGTAGTTGATAATGGAAGAAGATAGTTTAGAATGGTGAATGGGATCTGAAGTGAGTCAAGGATGACTGTAAGAATTGTCGATGAATCGTAGGCATTGATGGCCTATTAATTTCAGAGGTCTTCGACTAGTATGAAACAATTGCAATGGTCACATAGTAAGACCCACATTAACATGAGAAATTTTTGAATTCGAATGTTATGGGGGTCAACAGAATCAGAAATCAATGATGACTCTCTATGTTCCATCTTAGACTCCTCATTGAAAAGGTAATGAGAGTCATGATATTTCCAACATTCTGGAAACTGTGATGGTGTCAACAGGAAGGGAGATGCGACGCCAAGAAGAAAAGGGATTCTTGAAATTCATTGAGTAATAGATGATATCACATACTCATGAGTAACATAAACAAAGTCAATATGTTGTGGGACTCAAGACTACCCTCAGTCGGGGTATTGAAGAATGATTAGCAGCAACTATAAAATTGGATCAAGTATTAGGGGCGCGACTAGATATGGGGTTAAATTGTGCTAGAGGCCAACAAAGTGGGAAAACATAGAGATCGTGGGTACATGGACATGGGATTCTCAGGTTTTGTTAATGATGTGTGTATGAAAAATGGGTGGATTCCCCAACCAAGGGAGACATGGGTTTTTGTGCCAAGTAAAAGAAGGCCATCGAGGATGATGACTAAAAATATATGTATATGCTTGAAACAAGGGATTTATACAATTACCAAATAAATAAAGAATAATTTGGATTGAGTATATAGATACAAAAATGGGTTCCCCAGTGAAAGATGGTTTGGCCTATTTAGAGAACAACTTTGTGAGAGAGAACTGGTGGAGGGTGGGGTCCCCATGGGTGGGTATTTGTATTAGGTAAATGGATGGAGGAAAATCTACAGATGGGAAAACTGATGGTGGATGCGATGGAGGGATAATGAAACTGTGAGAGTGCAATTAATAGAACCAAGTGTAAGATGATATGACCCAGGAGTCCATTAGGAAGGTTAGAAATATGATGAGAACACGTATGGGATTCATTCTCGGAAGTGAAAAATAGACTATCATGACTCATAATCCTAGGGGGTGAGATCAGTATGAGTGTCAAGTTTCCAAGGAGAATTATGAATGGGGAAACTCATGTGGGGGAGAGTGTTATCAGATGACAATACCAAAATATGGCAGAGGTAAAGATACAATAGAGCCAAATGTAGGGACAGGCCAGTTTCATACATATACGTGAATGGGATGTAATCTTGTTGAACAAGTACCTACACACACGAAAACCAAGTACCCGACGTGAACAATATCTAATGATAAAGAATATATAAAATCTATTTGACAAAAATAACAGTGAACATGCGTACCTGAACATGGCATGAGAAAACTTCTCCTACGGGAAAACGTGTAGATGATAACCCAGAGACCATGGATGTGTAGATGGCTCGATTAAGATCTCGTGGCTGAGAATGGATAAGAAAACGAAGGCTCTAGGCTTCTGTAATAGAGTGTGGAATTTGGGAAAAGGGGGCTATATATGGGTGGTGGGCCCACAATGCCACCTTATTTGTATTTTTCACTATTGTTGAGCTGATGAGAGAGCTATGAGGAGATTTCTAGATTGTGGGAGTGTGAGGCTACTAATTCGGGAGTGATGAGAGATAGGTTAGTGGACCTATCATCCTTCTCATTGTGAATTTGATAGTTTGTAGGTAGGGGATGTATGGAGGGCCGTATAAGCAAGTTTAAGGGTAGGGGCCCACAAGTGAGTGAGAAAATGAGGAATAATTACACATATGTGCACAGGTATAACTTAGTTTTTCACACATTATGTACAAAGTTTTTTAGTACAGTTGCCTATAGTGAGTGCATAATGTGTGGTTTTCCCTGAGATAGTCACGCACATGTGTGTGAGGGTAGAGAGGGTAGCATTGGATGTGCGCATGTCTGACCGATAGGTGTGCACCCATAAAATCCTGTGGAAGAGACAATTGCGCATTAGTTTTCAATTGTTTGAAGAATAGCTGCACACATATGCAAAAATGTATGAGGGAAATCTATGCACTGTGGGCAGGATAAGGGGTGTATGATTTTTTGATATTTATGAGTTTTTGATGGATGATGTAGTTGATCAGGTGTTTTTGGGTGGATGCAGGTGATCAATAGAGCATAGATCATCATGTCATTCCATTGGTGAGAGAGATATTGGGACCAGTTGCGAGAGGATGTGAGGGTGTAGCTGGGAGTACGTAGACACTTGGCAGCCTGTGGGTTGCTCAAGTTTTTTTATTTCCCCCTGATACGGTCGCAAGAGTACATGATGGAGTTTATTATTAGGATGTGGAGCACTCATCTATAGTGATTCGTTGTGAGGGGGGAAACAATTACGTTCTATGTGACATAGGGCTTGTATTTTTTAACAGGACTCCCATTCTCTGGGATGGCACTATCCTTTGATCCCCATTTGCGAAGGGAGGATAGGGTGGATACTATGGCGTCTTGAAATTGTTTTGGGCTGAACCTTATGTCAACTTCGGTCATCTGTATTGAGTTCATTGATGCCTTATTGACTGTGTGCATCGTGGCCATGGTGGTGAGGATATACGGCTCCTTGGGTAGTTAGTGGATCACTGGTGGTCAGCTGAGGGTGGTGGAGTAGGTCTTTGATGGGGACTTTGTTTGCATAGAATGCATTGATGCACACCAAGATGATGTCCTATATGAACTGATGTCGAAGTGTTTACTCTTGTGACTTTCCATTCGGGTCCATGTTAGTGTCTTGGTTTTTGGAGAGGGTGCCTCTATTACGCTCACAGATTCTTCTAGATCTAGTGGGGTGGCGAGAGCCATGATTGATGCAGTGGGAAAACATGTTGGCCTGTCATGGGGGAGGGGAGAGGGGAAACTATTTCAAGTCTACGGTCTCTTGAGTGTGGCATCAAATGCCATAGGTGATTCAGTGATATCCATACATGGGTATTGACTACTGGCAGGATCCGAACATGGTGCTACCTCCTGAGGAGGACTAGGACCAGAGAGGTATGTGTTGCTTATTATTTTTGTGATTTTGGTAGATAAAATGTATCATACATGTATATGGATGTTTACATTATATATAGTGGTTTTTTTCATATGTTGGACTCCAGGGACAAGAGGCAGAGGTCATCAGGGAATCGCCTCGATGGGAGCCGGCTCGACAGGAGCCTACAGATATAAGGGTTGGGTAGAGGTGTTGGCGAGATGATGTCGATGCAAGACCAGATATAGAGCCACATCGAGATGTGGGGGGAATTCTAGAGGATATACATTGAAGGTTCGAGCGGGTCCTTCATTGTGTTCTTAAGGGCATATGGGCCCACATTCAGGATGAGGAGATCCTAGACCAATGGGTGGGGATACCAAAAGAGTGGAAGACATTGATATGAAAAGAAATAGTGGCGAGGGAATTAATGAATGGTCGGTTGCCTCCTAGGGCTGAAGGGCCCCCAACTGGTGGGGCACCTCCAACTGATAGAGGACCTGGGGGGGGAGCTCTGGGGGCACCTTGAGTGCCGAATTTTGTATGTATGGTTTTGGGATCTTGATTTTTTGTATAGGGTATGTGACACACCCATTGTACTTATAGGGATGATGGGATTGATGAGCCTACAAGTAGTTGCATATGTATATCTTTTGTAAAACATTGGGGACCTTGATGTATGTATGTCTTTATGTTTTATGTTTTAAGAAATCTAATTTCTATTTATATCTTTTGACAGATGTATGATTTTATGTATATGATGTTGTTAAATGTGATAAATTCAAATCTAGTATTAGGTTATCCATGTGATCTACTACTTGATTGAGGTTTCTTGGAATAGGTGTAAGTGTTATTGAATGAAAGTTGTGAGATAGGATTCTAACTTGCAGGTATTTGTGGAAGAGGAAAAAATCGTGAACATGATACATGTTGTTGAGTTGTAGGATGACAACCTAGGATTCTAATAGAATGATAAGGTGATGAATTTGGTGGTGAGTGGCCTCAGCGAGAAGACCAATGACGATGTCATATTCAACTTGGTTTTTAGTGGTTAGGCCTAAACATATTCCACTGGAGTGCAGTAGGATATGTTAGGGGGTATATATGGCCCAAGAAACCATAGCAAGATTATGGGTCCAGCGGCTGGCACCGTTAGTGTAACCGATGTGGTAGGTTGATGGATGATGCATCTGTCAATAACACGGGTGATAGATCAAAAATTGGGAGTGGTGGAAGAAAACAAGACTAAAAACTCTACAAATGTGTAGAAAGAGAAATCTAAAGGTATGGGGGTTATGCGTAGGCATAAAAATTATTTAAGTACAACCGATTGATGAGTTCTTTAAGAGGGTAGCCTTATGGAGATGCCAAATGTAGGCACCTTTAGTAAGGCAATGTTGGATGATGAAGGGGTCCAGCCATAAGGACTCAAATTTCCCATGGATGAGAGTATCTTGGGCAATATCAAAAGCTAACATGAGATCACCTTCGTTGAATGAGCAAAGGTTGACATGGTGGTCAAAGGTGGATTTGGACCATTTTTTGGTTTCTTCATTGTGTTATAATGAATATCGTCGGTATTTATCAAGTGATTCTGATGCAAGAGCATCTCCCACATCAAGCGAGCCACCGTTGAAGGCAAGAGACAGCTAGACAAGTGCCAACATGAATTTTGAAAACACCTTGGAAGTTGTTGCACCATATTAAATGAGCCATTAAGATGAGGCATACTTGTATATTGTAATCGGACCTTGATCCTTTAGCTCTTGTCCTTAGTAGGTAGGAGGCATTTAATATAGTTAATGCAGGTAGATAGGATTTAATTCTAGATTAGACAGTTTGAGAGTGCAAGAGGGAAACAGGATATAGACACCCTCATTGTGCATTGTAACATTATTGAAGATTGGAGCATAGGAGCAAGTAGAGAGTTGTGTAAGAACACCCATGTATAGGCATTTGAATTAATAGAAGGAGTTGATTCAAATTCATGGTTTTGTGTCTGTTCTCTGTGTGTTGATGACGAATGATATGATCATGAATGTTTGCTTTCCTGTTATACAATTGCTTTAGGTGTTGTGTGTATGATTTCATGTTCCAAGTAAAGTCTGAAGGGAAGAGGGAATGAGTTTCAATTGTTTCTCTATTTGAGCCAGAACTCCTATAAGGAGTGCAGTTGAAGTGTCCACAAGGAGTGCGTTGACAAAAGGCTCAGGTAGTTTAGCTTTTGCTCTCATTCACCCACAAGTGCAGTTGGGTATAGAAGCCATGCAAGGAGTGCGTAGGCCAAGTGAAGTTCATGGTTTTGAACCTGAGTAAGAACAGAAGGATTGTTGTTGCAGGTGTGCGCAGAGTCAAAAAGATTCAACACTTGGGAAGTTGTTGAATGTCTACTGCAAGGAGTGCGTGTAGGTTTCTCTGAAAAGAATCAGAGGTGGTAAAGCTATGGAGGCATAGGACCTTCGAGTAATCACTAAGGGTAGTACAGGGAGGTTGTACCTTGAATCTTGTAGGAAGGCATCATAATTTTTCATGCAGGTGGATAAGTCTTTGTGGAGGAATACTTGGTTCATTTCAAGGAATTCATCAAGAAAGATAGATGGTCGACATTCTCTGAGGATATTTCACGAAAATCCATGGGTTGTTAGATCTTGCGAAGGTGCAAGGGAGATAAGGCGAAGTATTCCCAGGAGGTTCGAAGCTCAGGAGGGACAAAACTGTGGATCAGAGTCATGAGGACCATCGATCTACACATGAATTTGCATATCGAGATTTTGTAGGTCGAAGCTCCATAAATTTACAATAGGAATTGTGATATTGCGATACGCGATATCTCGGCAGTGATATAGTAGTGTGGGACCGCAGGAGTTAGTGGAAGACAGGTGGCATGAGTCATTGGGGTTTCGCAGCAAGAATTTTCGAAACATATGCATTAGGATTCGCGATCCTACGATCTCCGAAATGTCGATGGAGTAAAGACGTTGAATAGTCAAATCGAGAGAGCATCGGAGGTTCGGTGTATCGGGTATCATAAGTTGAAGAACCGAGTTACTCAACATTGCGAGTGTCGAATTCATGATAGGGAAAGTCTCGATAGAGGATAGATAAGGTCAGCATCGACTGGTCATCGGGCCCCAGGGATTTGAGAGTCCAGCGCTCAACCTTTCACATCGTGAAGCCGCAAAGTCCGATCTTCTGAGTGCAAGAGGAAGATCCGGTGAAGGTTTACTATGGGTGCAGAATTCCAGATAGGGAATTAGGAGAGCCTTAGAGTTATTCAGGCCGAGAGAAAGAGGAGATCCTGTGAGCGGACGTGCTTGAGAGCGCACCTGTGTCAGTTTGGTATCAAAGCTCAGAAATATTCTTTGCTTTATATATCAGAGAGAATAAAATTCACCATGCCACCCAGGAAAAGGGAAATGCAGACAACCGATCCAGAGGATAGGGACATGTCGCAACGAAGAGGCAGGCAGATGGCAGATCCAGCCATAAAGAGACAAATGCATGATCTCCGAGCCAGACTCAAAGACATGGAGACAACACAAATATGCACAGCCAGTGTGGGGGATCTAATTGATTCTGAAAGCGAAGTTGAGTTTGAACTTGAAGAGGAAGTTGCAGCCGAAGATGCATCAAATGAGTGTTTGATCAAAGCTATTGCCAGGATGGGTGCAAGAGCAAAGATGGATATTCCAATTTACGAGGGAAACTTGGATGCATAAGAGCTTCTAGACTGGATTAGAGCTCTCGACACATATTTCGACTATGAAGATGTCGAAGAGGACAAGAAAGTCAAGCATGTTGTCACAAGATTAAAAGGACATGCAGCCTTGTGGTGGGATGAACGATGAACTACAAGTGGATAGGCGTTGCCAAGGCAAGCAGAAAATTAAGAGTTGGGACAGGATGATTGCAAAAATGAAGGCAAAATTCATTCCCAAGGATTATCAAATTTCTCCGTTCAGGAGAATGCAGAACTTGAGACAAAAGTTGATGACATTGAAGGAATATACTAAGGAATTCTATAAACTGAACATTAGGGTAGGTCATCAGGAGAGCGATGATGAAAAAGTTGCCAGATATATGAATGGCTTGAGATATGATATCCAGGATGAGATGAGCATGGTAACCATCCAGACGATGGAAGATGCTTATCATATGGCTTTGAAAGTAGAAGAGAAGTTGAGCCGAAAGCAAAGTCAAAAAGGCCGAGGTATAATTCAACCCAGAGGCAAATTAGTTGCCCAGGAAAGAACCCAGAAGCCCAGGGATGACTGGAAGAAACCTCAGACACAGACAAAGAGGGGTGGAAGCTCGCAGCAAGGGTGATATGTTGAACAAAGAGGACAACATATTGAGCAGAGAGGAGATTATGATGACAACAACACTTTTCCTCGTACTAGAGGTAGAGGTAGAGGAAGAGGTGGGGTAATTACATGCTTCACATGTGGGAAGAATGGGAACAAGTCTTATGAGTGTCCAGAGAAAAAGGAAGAGGTTGGAGAGACTTTCATCACTGAGGCACAGAGGTGAGATGTTGAGGCAGAAGTAGTTGAAGGCGGAAGATCACTAATGATGCGAAAAGTCCTTTTGACACCTTAGAAGGAGGTGGAAATCTCAGTCCAAAGGACCAGACCTTTTAGGACTGGTTGCAGGACCAAGGATAGGGTATGAAAGGTCATTGTAGACAGTGGTAGCATGGACAATCTCTTTTCTACAGAGATGGTAGAGAAGTTGGAGCTGGAGACGACTGATCACCCAAGCCCATACAGAGTTTCATGGCTATAGAAAGGACACTATGTAACTGTCACTAAACAATGTTTAGTTGAATTCAAGATAGGAGGATATAATGATAAGATATTGTGTGATGTCATTCCTATGGATTTTTTTCATCTATTGCTGGGTAGACCATGGAAATATGACAGAAATGTGATTCATGATGGGCGAATGAACACATACACCCTGGAGAAGAATGGGAGGAAACACATGTTGCTTCAAATAAAAGATATGGAGGTGAAGCCAGAGGTGAAGCCGGAGGTAAGCAACATTGTACTTCTCATGAGTGGGAAGGAACTTCTTACAACAGTTAAGAAGAAGGAAGATCCACAGTTCATTGTGGTCAGAAAACCTACAATTGTGTTGACTAGCACAAGGGTAGATGATTTACCAGAGGAGGTTCAGGAACTGTTGGAAGAGTTCACTGACATCATAGTGGATGAATTACCTCGTTCGTTGACACCAATAAGGAGTGTGAGTTATCATATTGATCTCATGCTAGGAGCCAGTTTTCCAAACAAAGTTGCATATAGATTGACGCTGCAGGAGAATGAAGAAGTTAAGAGGCAAGTCCAGGATTTTTTGGACAAAGGTTTGGTCAAGGAAAGCTTGAGTCCATGTGTTGTTCCAACAGTACTCAGTCTGAAGAAAGATGGAGGTTGGAGGATGTCTACTGACTCGAGGGCGATTAATAAGATAACCATCAGGTACAGGTTTCCATTGCCAAGGATGGATCATCTGATGGATTTCTTAAGTGGAGAAAAGTATTTTTCAAAGATTGATTTGAAACGTGGTTATCACCAGATTGGCATGAGAGAAGGTGATGAATGGAAGACAACATTCAAGACAAGCGAAGGGTTGTATGAATGGCTTGTTATGCCATTTGTCTTAACAAATGCACCAATTACCTTCATGAGATTGATGAATGAAGTCCTGAGGGATTTCATTGGAAAATTTGTCACTGTATATTTATATGACATATTGGTTTACAGTAAGATAGTAGTGGAGCATCTGAAGCATTTAGCTATAGTGATGCAGAAATTGCAGTAGGAGAAGCTGTTGATAAACATAAAGAAGTCCTCATTCATGAAGACATAACTCATCTATTTGGGGTTTGTTATTTCAGTGAATGAGTTAAGGATGGATCCAGATAAGGTGGAAGTGATGAAAAATTGGCCATCACCGAGGAACATATTTGAGGTGAGAAGTTTTCACGGATTGGCTAGTTTCTACCGAAAATTCATTAGGAATTTCAGTGGAATTAGTGCAGCAATGATGGACACAGTGAAGAAAATACACAACTCTTTTCACTGGACTGAAGAGGCCGAGAAGAGATTCAATCTATTGAAGAGGAAGATCACGGAACAACCGGTTTTGGTGTTGTCGGATTTCTGAAAAACATTTCAAGTGAAATGGGATGCAAGCGGATTTGCAATTGGGACAGTCTTGAGTCAAGAAGACAGGCCGATAGTGTATTTCAACAAGAAGCTGAATGAAGCAAAATTGAAATATTCCACTTATGATAAGGATTTCTATGCTATCATCCAGGCATTGAAGAAATGGAGGCATTACTTGATCCCGAAAGAATTTATTTTGTACAGTGAAAATCATGCACTGCAGTTTGTGACTCAACAGGAGAAGTTGAATCAGAAACATGTAAAATGGGTTGAGTGTATGAAAAATTTCACTTTTGTGATAAAACATATTGCTAGTACTGCTAACAAAGTGGCTGATGTTTTGAGGAGGAAGTGTTTGTTGTTGCAAAAGTTCAAAGTCAAAACATTGGGTTTTGATGACCTCAGGGACATGTAGAGAGATGATCCACATTTTAAGGAGGCACATGAAGTAGTTGAGAATCCAATTCTCAGAGACAGAAGCCCGTGGATAGAGTACATGATCCAGGAAGGATTGTTGTTTAAGGGCAATCAACTGTGTATTCCAAAATGCTCCATGAGGGAGAACTTGTTGAAGGAGAATCACAGCGGAGGATTGGCCAGACATTTCGGTCATGAAAAAACATTCACAAAGCTGAGCGAATCATATTTTTGGCTAGGGATGCGATCAAAGGTCAAGAGATTTGTATACAGATGCAGAATTTGCTAGTATTCAAAGGGAAGGAAGCATAATGCAAGGTTCTATCAACCATTTCCCATACCAGAGAGGCCGTGGGATGAAATTAGCATGGATTTTGTATTGGGGTTGCTAAGAACACAAACACGTTGTGATTCGATATTTGTGGTGGTGGATAGATTTTCCAAGATGGTACACTTTATCCCATGTCAGAAAACTAGTGACGTGACTAACATCGCGAACCTGTTTTTCAAAGAGGTCATTCGACTTCATGGGTTGCCGAGAAGTATAGTTTTGGATCAAGATGCCAAATTCATAGGGAATTTTTGGAGGACCTTATGGAAGAAGCTGGGAACTAACTTGGCATCTAGTTCGGTTTATCATCCTCGGACGGATGGAAAAACATAAGTGGTGAATAGAATTCTAGAAGACTTACTGAGAGGATTTGTGACAGAACACCACAACAGTTGGGACAATATATTTCCACAGGTAGAGTTCTCTTATAATGACTCAGTCAATCGGACCACAGGGCAGATTCGATTTTAGATTGTTTATGGCATGCAGCTGAGGGGAATTTTTGAACTGAGGGATTATGAACAAACTGCGACTAGGAGCACTAGTGCAGAAGATTTCGTAGAAGAGATGAAGGAACTTCATAGCCAGGTGAAGCAGCGATTGTAGAACTCAAGTCAGGAGTACAAGTGGAGAGTAGATCAACATAGAAGACAACTTCAATTTGAGGTTGGTGATCTGGTTCTGGCACATTTGAGGAAAGAAAGGTTCCCTAGAGGAACATATAATAAATTGAAGATGAGGAAAATCGGACCCTGCAAGGTCTTGAAGAAATTTGGGACAAATTCTTATGAGATTGAATTACCCGATGGGATCGGAATATCTTCGATATTCAATGTCTCAGATTTGTACCCATACAGAGCTGAAGAAATAGAGATTGGAAATGAGCAACCAGTGATCCAGTGGAAAAAACAGATGCCATTTCCAGAGAAGCCATAGTGGAGTGCATATTGGACACGAGAGTTGGTAAGAAGACGAGGAGGAAAGAATACTTTGAGTATCTGGTCAAGTGGAAGAATCATCCAGTTGAAGATGCCAGCTGGGAGACTGAAGCATAGTTACAAAAGCATGGAAATACCATGTAGGAGCTCATGGACAAGAGCTCATGAAAGTTTTCAACTGAGGGAGTATGATGCAGGAGCATCTCCCACATCAACCGAGCCAACGCGAAAGGCAAGAGAGATCTAGACAAGCGCCAGCACAAATTTTCAAAACACCTTGGAAGTTGTTATGCCATCTTAAATGAGCCATTAAGATGAGGCGTACTTGTATATTGTAATTGGACCTTGAGACTTTATCTCTCGTCCTTAGTAGGTAGGAGGAATTTAATAGAGTTAATGCAGGTAGATAGGATTTAATTCTAGATTAGACAGTTTGAGAGCGCAAGAGGGAAACGAGATATAGACACCCTCATTGTGCATTGTAACATTATTGAAGATTGGAGCATAGGAGCAAGAAGAGAGTTGTGTAAGAACACCCATGTATAGGCATTTGAATTAATAGAAGGAGTTGATTCAAATTCATGGTTTTGTGTCTGTTCTCTGTGTGTTGATGCCGAATGATATGCTCATGAATGTTTTCTTTCCTGTTATACAATTGCTTTATGTGTTGTGTATATGGTTTCATGTTCCGAGTGAAGTCTGAAGGGAAGAGTGAATGAGTTTCAATTGTTTCTCTATCTGAGCCAGAATTCCTGTAAGGAGTGCAGTTGAAGTGTCCATAAGGAGTGCATTGACAGAAGGCTCAGGTAGTTTATCTTTTTCTTTCATTCACCCACAAGTGCAGTTGGGTATAGAAGTCCTGCAAGGAGTGTGCAGGCCGAGTGAAGTTTAGGGTTGCAAACCTGAGTAAGAACAGAAGGACTCCTTCTGCAGGTGTGTGCAGAGTCGAAAAGATTCAACACTTGGGAAGTTGTTGAATGTCTGCCGCAAGGAGTGCATGCAGGGTTCTCTGAAAAGAATCAGAAGTGGTAAAGCTCTGGAGGCATAGGACCTTCGAGTAATCACCAAGGGTAGTACAGGGAGGTTGTACCTTGAATCTTGTAGGACGGCGTCATAAGTTTGCACACAGGTGGATAAGTCTTAGTGGAGGAATACTTGGTTCATTTCACGAAATTCATTGGGAAAGATAGACGACCGACATTCTCTGAGGAGATTTCATGAAAATCCATGGGCCGTTAGATCTTGTGGAGGTGAAAGGGAGATAAGGAGAAGTATTCCCAAGAGCTTTGAAGCTCAGGAGGGACAAAATTGTGGATCAGAGTCATGAGGACCGTCGATCTACACGTGAATTCGCATATTGGGGTTTTGTAGGTCGAAGCTCCATAAATTTACAACAGGAATCATGATATTGTGATACGCGATATCCCAGTGCTCATAGAGTAGTGTGGGACTGCAGGAGTTAGTGGAAGACAGGTGGCATGAGTCATCGGGGTTTCAGAGTGAGAAGTGACAAAACATATGCATTAGGATTTGTGATCTCGTGAACTCTGAAATGTCGATGGAGTAAAGGCATTGAATAGTCAACTCGAGAGTGCATTGGAGGTTCGGTGTATCGGGTATCGGGAGTCGGAGAACCGAGTTACTCGACATCGCAAGTGTCAAATTCACGATAGGGAAAGTCCCGATAGAGGATAGAGAAGGTCAGCATTGACTGGTCATTGGGCCTTGGGGATTCGAGAGTCCAGTGCTCAACCTTTGACATCACAAAGCCGCGAAGTCCGATTTTCCGAGTGTGAGAGGAAGATCCGGTGAAGGTTTACTATGGGTGCAGAATTCCTGATAGGGAATTAGGAGAACCTTAGAGTTCTTCAGGCCGAGAGAAAGAGGAGATCCTGTGAGCAGACGTGCTTGAGAATGCACCTGCGTCAGATTCTAAGGTTAGTAGGCACTGCTCCATTAGAGCAGTGTAAGGTAAGATCTTTATGGTAGTTCGTAATGTGGGGATTTCACACTCTATAGGGAGGGTGGCTTTGATCCAATTAGCATCAAAAGTCACTCCTAGATTGTAGCAGGAGCAGAGCCTGACACGCATCATTTTTATGTCACGATTAGTTTATAAAAGGGTGATTGACTGGAAGTAAACTCAATACAATATCGTTTTAACTCAAAATTATGTACTAAGGCTATGCATGGATAAGTGAGGTATTAATCTAACTTTAGTTAGTAGTTTGCAGTAAAGGTGAGCAAAAGAAAGGAAACTATGAGGAAGTGAAAAGGTCTTTTGTGAGCATCAAGCTTCCAACAGGTCAAAGGGGAAGGCGTTAAACACAAGAACATTGAAAGAAATAGTGACAGTGTTACAATAAAACCTTTATATAACACTGTCAGAATGCTTCATGTGACTCAGTCAATCAAAACGCTTTCAACACTAGATGGAAAACAAATGGACTAAGAAGCTGATTTTCATTAGAATGGAAATTTCAGATATAGATACATAATCAGGGAAAATTGGTGCTTCATTAAAACTATACAACAAGGAGCTTATCTCTACCAACAATAGATTACAAAATGGAGAACAATTCCTACATATACCCAAAACTTCATAGAAGGAACTTGCTCAGGTTTCCATGGCATGACGTCTAAGTCACTTCGGTGAGACTGTGCATGGAGAATATCTGTCAGACGCAATAGTTTATGGGAGGGCTTTGCCTATCAGACTTCCCATGCAGTCATTGGTGAGACTACCCCTGTAGTCTAATGTTGGATGTGATCTTTTTCAAAATGGAATGACAGTCATTTCCCATGGCTTCTCCTTTTATGGCCTTCCATTCATGCTAGAAGAAATTTTCAACCACCACCACCAACCTTAATAACTTCTTCCTTGGGATCAGGTAAGGCCTAGTCAATTCTGTACTTGCAGGATGTGGAGGCCTTTTCATCCTATCATCTAGATATTCTTGGAGGATCATGGTAAGACTGGTGGGTAGACATGGAGGCCAACAAGGAAGAGAGAGCTAGGTGACTAATACAACTCAACACGGTATGAAATACACCTGGTGATCAAGAGAGGGGGACGCCTTACAAGGATGAAGAAATGAGAGAGAATGAAAATTCATTGGGTGAGCTCAGCCATTGGAAATTTTGGCGTAGGGAGAGAGGACATGATTGGTCAAGAGGGGAACACATCACCTTGGTGAGGTGTCTTGGAAGAAGAGGAGCCTACGATGGAAGCAGAGAGGATGTGGCATGAGAAGGTGACAAGGAGGTATAGGTGGTAGTAGATGAGAGTCAGAGCGGGGAAAGGGGAAGGAGATGGGCCAAGATGGAGGGAGTGGAAGACAAGTGTGAGGGAGGGAGTGGGAAACAAGTATCAGTGGGATATGAAGTGGTAAGTGGAGGAGGTAAGTGGTTTACTGGAGGGGGGTCTGACGACACGGGAGGAAGACATGACAAGAGAGGGACCCACTTTCAAAACCCCCTCATTTCGGACCCCCCCCCCTCATTAAAGGTAGAATGGAAAGGGGGGTCCAAAATTGAATGTGTGCCACATATATAGGAGCTTTGATCCTATCCGTTGAGACTTGCGTGGTACCATTCTGGACCCCCCCCTTCACTAAAGGCAGAATGATAAGGGTGGTCTAGAATTTAATATGGTCCATAGATCTATGCGTGCGAATCCTGACTGCCTAGATCTAAGCACCCTTTAAACAAAAATGCGTCCAAATTCCTTCATGATGGATGAATAAGATCTTCAGCTGATCGACAATCTAGATCCTTTTGGGACTCCTACATCAAGGATTCACAATGAATCTTTCCCTTTCTTTCCTGATGATCAAACTTTGAAAGCGTGGATGTGAGCCATGCATCCCTCGGATGGATGGCTCAGAATACTTCGATTCTTTTACTTTGATTATCCTGAACGGACCCATCCTTTCAATATGACCGAGGGCCAAACTCTCAGGGCTTCGCATTTCGGGTCTCAGGGCTTTGAAGGCCATGCAATTCACTTTGTTTTCGAGAACCGTGAAATGTCGATTCCCGAGATTTCGACCGACTGCCAGCTGTCCCCACTGGATCGGATGACTAAGATTAAATTGTGACAATGGTCATAAGGGACAAGCCTTGTCATTAAACATTGGGAAACTCTATGGCCCCTGTTTATCCGATGAGCGTCGTTCTAATCCATCGATGGATCCTCGCCATT
Source organism: Picea glauca (assembly GCA_000966675.3). Lineage (NCBI taxonomy): Eukaryota > Viridiplantae > Streptophyta > Pinopsida > Pinales > Pinaceae > Picea > Picea glauca. The sequence goes on along the minus strand of JZKD02S2389704.1, from coordinate 1,101,593 downwards.
TAGAACAATCTTTTCCTACTCGCTTGGTTTTAATCCCGAAATGATATTTTCTGAGATTTTTGCTTGGGTGCTCATGGATGCGACCTTTGAATAAAATGCATTTGATGGGTTTTTAAACCCCATTTCATATAATTTTACAACAAGGGACCGAACTAGAGAGAAACAACCCCCTTACAAGAATTAATGATAACATTAGGCTCCATAGCAGGTGGCATGCTCCCTGTGGGCTGTCGAGAACTATTTTTGTAGCTCCAGTGCCTTAGTGTTGGGTTGTGGAGTCATTCTCTGAGATATAATTCTGAAAATAACCTACTAAAAATATTAACTACTTTGTCTACAAAACAGGAAGAAAACACACATGCTCCAGAGGAATCTTATTTATGTACAAAAACTAAGCTAACTGATATTTACAAAGATCTAGGTGAAAGCATACTTCCACCAGAGTCATTCAAACAACCTACTAACTAAATAATTATTTATTATGTCATCGATAAAGGGATAATGGAATGGTGACAACATCTTGGTAATAGTATTAAGCGTTCCTCCCAATGCAAAAGATAAGATAATGTTAGGAGGCTTTAATACAAGGAAAAAATGCAACTCCATGTACTCCCCTATTGGGTCATAAAATAGGTGACAAAACTTATTGGGCTAGAGATAGTAAGTTTTCTTTATTTCACAGTTGCTCCCATATGGCTGAAAATTTGTGGCAAGCGTGGATGAGTGAAAATTTGATGCAGGCGGTTGATCCATTTCTCCTTGGTCTACTCCAATCACATCCGCTAGTTGATGGCAAGAAATATCCTCATGTACAACAATGGATGGCTTTTTCTTCTTATCCAGCTACTCATTTATGATTACTGGATATGAGAATATTTGCATATCTAGCCCCTCCTCTTCTTCACTGGGATATTCATCAAACATGGGCTACTCCTGGTCAGTGTTTGAAATAACTTCTTCATCATAAACCATGGTACCCAAAACATCTTCTTCAGGGAAAGGAATATCCTCTCCATCATCATATCAGTCAAAAATCGGTTGCTCATATATAGGCCTTTGAGGGAAAGGGCGGTAAGGAAAATCAGTTTCCATAACAGGCTCATTCTTTGCACTTTTCTCACTGGGGAAGAAAACACTACTTTCGTTTGATGCAGATGAACAGGGAAGAGAACGAACTGATCTATGATCCAAGTCATCTCCATCATCCTCACATACTACTTCTGAATTAGCTATATCTTGAGTGACAACATTGTATCCCTCACAACAACTATGACAAATTAACTTAGAGGGTTAAAACATCTGATAGTGGACGTTGAAAACTATGTGAAGCTGCTTCAAGGAGGAAATGCTAGCAGGGGACAGGGAGTAAAACCACTGATGGGAATCTCTCTCTAATGAGAACCTGAATATGTTCATCAAGATATCTTAGGGAACAAAGTTTTTCTCAAGCATGCATATATGAAAATTAAATAGATGCTCACCAAGATGATCATGCTCGTTGCCTTTGAACCTCGAAAGATAGTCATCCCATTCATTTATAGGTGACACTGGATGGGGATAACCATCTATGGATGAGAAATCAAAGAGGGAAAACCACTTGGCTAGGATAACCTTTGTATCCCCTTCGATTTGTCTCCTTCCGTGGAGTCACCCATAAATTCTGCACAGTGGAGTTGCCATGGTGAAAGATAATGATTCAGAACAATGTGTCTAGCTTCAGTTCACCATCTTAAACTAGATCTTTGTAATGTAGATCTTTCTAGGGAGCTTCATTTGTGCTAGAGGTAGCTGTAGAGTGGAAATTTTTTGTCTTCCTCTTAGGAGCCACAGCCAAAACAATGGAGTCTCCAGTGGGTTCACACTAATGGAGTCATCAGGTGCACAACAACAATCTTGAAGGGATTTGATGCCTGATGCATCTTCAGAATCAAAGGCTCAATGTCATTCAATTCCAGGGAAAATATTCAACTTCGTCCCCAACAACAATGCCATAAATGTTAGCGTTAGAAGCCACTCTTGGATTGCATCAGGAGTAGATCTTGACTCCCATCAGTTTTATGTCACAATTGGTTTATAGAAGGGTGATTGACTAGAATTAAACTCAATGCAATATCGTTTTAACTTAGAATTCTTGACTAAGGATATGCATGGATAGGTGAGGTCTTAATCTAACTTTAGTCAGTAGTTTGCAGTAAAGGTGAGCAGAAGAAAGGAAACTGTGAGGAAGTGAAAAGGTCTGTTGTGAGCATCAAGTTTCCAACATCCCAAAGGGGAAGGAGTTAAGCACAAGAACATTGAAATAAATCATGACAACATTACAATAGAACCTTTATATAACACTATCACAATGCTAGATGGAAACCATATGGAATAATAAGCTGACTGTCATTAGACTATAAATTTCACATATAGATACATAACCAGGGAAAACCTTTTCTTCATTAAAACTATACAACAGGGATCTTAGCTCTACCAATGATAGATTACAAAATGGAAACAAATGCCTACATATACCCAAAACTTCATAGCAAGAACTTGCTTGAGTTTCCATGGCATGATGTCTAGGTCACTTCAGTTAGACTGTGCATGGAGACTCTCTGTTAGATGCAATAGTTTACGTCGGCCCTTTGCCTGTTAGACTGCCCATACAATCATTGGTTAGACTACCCCTGTAGTCTAATGTCAGACGTGATATTTTTTAGACTGGAATAACAATGATTTCCCATGGCTTGTCCTTTTCTAGCCTTCCATTCATGGTGGAAGTGATGTTTAGCCACCACCACCAAAATTAATAACTTCTTCCTCGAGATCAGGTAAGGCACGATCAATTATGTACTTGTAGGATGTGGAGGCCTTTTCATTCCGCCATCTGGATCTTCTTAGAGGATCATGGTAAGACTGGTGGGAAGATGTGGAGGATAATGAGGAAGAGTGAGCAATGTGACTAATACAACTCAACAAGGTATGACATATTCTTGGTGATCAGGAGGGGGGGATTCCTTACGAGGTTGAGGCAATGAGCGAGAATGGCAAGTCGTTGGACGAAAGAAGGCATCGCAAATGTTGGCGCATGGAGAGAGGACGTGATTGGTCAAGAGGGGAACAGGTCACCTTGGTGAGGTGACTTGGAAGAAGAGGAAACTGTGACAGAAGCAGAGAGGATGTGATGTGAGAAGGTCACAAGGAGGTACATGTGGTGGTAGATGACAATTGGAGCGGGTAAAGGGTAAGGAGATGGGCCAGGATGGTGGGAGTGGAAGAAAAGTGTGAGGGAGCAAGTGGGAAATAGGTATCAACAGGAGATGAAGGTGATCAGTGGAGGAGGTAAGGGGTTTAAAGGAGGGGTTTCTGACGACATGGGAGGGCGACACAATTTGAGGGGGACCCACTTTCAAAACCACCTCATTCTGAACCCCCCCCTCATTAAAGGCATAATGGAAAGGGAGGTATGAAATTGAATGTGTGTCACAGATATAGGAGATTTGATCCTAGCCATTGAGAGTTGCGTGGTACCATTCTAGACCCACCCCCCTCATTAAAGGAAGAATGGCAAGGGGGGTCTGGAATTTAATCTAGGCAATGGATCTATGTGTGCAAATCCTGACCGCCCAGATCTGAGTGCCCTTTAAACAAAAATGCATCCAAATTCCTTGAGGATAGATGAATGAGATATTCAGTTGATCGAAAGTCCTGATCCTTTCAGGAATCTTGTATCGAGGATTCACAATGCATCTTTCCTCTTCTTTCCTAGTGACCAAACTATGAAAGAGAGGATGTGCACCATGCATCCCTTAGATGGATGGCTCAGAGTACTTCGACGCTTTTACTTTGATTATCCTGAAAGGCCCCATCCTTTCAATATGACCTGGGGCTATGATCGAGGGCTAGACTCCCAGGGATTCACATTTCGGGTCTCGGGGCTTTGAAGGCCATGCAATTCACTTTTTTGTCGAGAACCCTGAAATGGCAATCCCCAAAATGCTGACTGGATACCAGCTGTCCCCACTGGATCAGACCGCTCTGATTAAATCGTGACTGTGGTCATAAGGGATGAACCTTGGCGTTAAACACTGGGCAACTCTATGGCCCCATCTTACTCAATAATCATCGATATTCTCTACTGAGAACAGTATTTTCCCGCTCGGTTAGTTTTAATCCCCAAAAAATATTTTCTGAGATTTCCACTTGGGTGCTCATGGCTATGACCTTTGAATAAAATGCATTTGATGGGTTTTTAAACCCCATTTCATAGAATTTTACAACAAGGGCCCGATCTGGAGAGAAACACCTCATTTACAAGAATTAGTGATAACAGATCCCATGGATGAGGTGGAACGGTGTAAAACCAGTAGCAATTTTGACTATTGTGCGATAATCCCATAACACGAAAAACAACATATGATGCCAATTGGTATTATGTTTCTTGATGGTACCTTGTAGCATGGTTTTGAGGACTTTATTGACAACACATGACTTTTCTGTTGGAATGGGTATAGTATGGGGAGTAAAACTCATGGGTGAAGCCTAATTTTGAGGAGAGTTCTACAAATATCTATTCTCAAAATGTTTCCCATGATTGGAAACTAACTATTGTGGAACTTCGAATTGGGTAATGACATGGTTGAAGAAAAAATGTGTTGATGTGTTAGCCGTGTTGTTAAATGTACTTGTGTCCATTACTAGATGGAGGATGGAAAGTCATTAAGTCTATGCACCATTTACAAAAGGGGTTGGCTATGATGAATGGGTGTAGAAGAGCTGGTGGAGCTCATGATTTCCTTGCATAAAGATGGAATTTGTCGCATCGCTTGAAAACATGGATGTAGTCATGAAAAAAATTGGGCCAAAAGTACCCTGCGCGAATGATTTTTGGGGAGGCAGACATACCTAAGAGGTGACCACTGCAAGCATTGTTGTGGAAATCATTCAAGACTTTGTCAACTTTGTCAATGGTAAGACATCCTGAAAGGATGTTATCGACCCCACATCGATATAGAATGTATCTTATAAGAAGGTATCGGGGGGCATGATGGAGAATGCATTGAAAATCATCTTGAGAGAGATGTAATGCAAATTGTTTTGTACGAAGGTAGACAAGGAGGTCATCGTACTAGGGGTGATCATAGGGGATGAAGAAGAGGTGTTCATTGGGGGAATCCTCATTTATGGGGGAAGCTTTAGCATCAGAGGGAAAAGTTGTAATGAGTTTGTCTAGGACCATAGATTTATTGGTTTTGGGATTAGAGAACTCCAGATCATATTCCTGGAGGATTACGATCCATCAGGAAAATTTTCCATTAATTTTTCATCAACCAAGAAAGTACTTCATGGGTTTGGAATCTCTGATGACCTTTGTATTTCGAAGCATAATGTAATGTCACAGTTTTTTGACTGTGAGGAAGATGACTAACGCAAGTTTCCCATCATGATTATACTTCAAGGGTGTCCCTGAAAGGTTTTTACTAATGTAGTAAATCACATGTTCACACCCATCATCCCCTAATTAGACAAGGACTCCTACCACTGATACAATAGAGGCTGATAAGTAGAGGATGTAATTGTGATCATTGTGTGGGGGACTAATCAAAGGGGAATTCTATAGGGATAATTTTAAATAATAAAAAGTTGTTTGAGCATGTTCGACCCATCAAAATCGGATATCATGTCGTAGTAGGCAGAGAAAACCATGTGCATGAGTGGCGTAGTTTGGGAAAAAGCGATGTAAAAAGTTGGCTTTGCCTTGCAAGATATGCAGTTGGCGTAAATTCCTAGGTGGTGGAATTTATGTGATAGCTTGGACCTTGAGGGGGTCCATCGTGATGTCATGTTGGGAGAAAATGAACCTAAGGAGGCAACCTCCAATGACGCAAAAGATGTACTTGAGGGGTTTCAAATGGATATTATACTGGTGACATCGTTGGAAAATGATGTGTAAGTCATCTAAATTTTGGGTTCATTTTTTGGATCGAGCAGTGAGGTCATCCAAATAAGCAAGGATGATGTGAGAAAGATCATGAAAAATGTAGGTTATGGCCCATTGAAACATAGCACCCATATTTTTTAGTCCATAAGGCATGATGCAATAAGAAAATTTACCCCAAGTGGTTGTAAAAGCGGTTTTGTACTGATTTACTGGATGGATTTGAATTTGATTATAGCAGGAGAATGCGTCCATAAAGGAAAATGGTTCATGACTGACACAATCATCAATGATTTGGTCAATGAAAGGGGTTAGGAATTTTTCTTTGGGAAAAGAATGGTTGAGATCATGAAAGTATGTGCAAATGCGAATAGTTCCCTTTTTTTGTTAATGGGGATGGGGTTGGAGACCCAAGAAGTGTACGCAATGGGATAAATGAACCCAAAAGCACGTAACTTGTCAATTTTGGCTTTGATGGCCACAACTTTGGATGTGTGGAGGGGGCATTTATTTTGACGAATGGGGATGATATCCATCCAGGTGTCGATTCGATGTTTGACTATATAAGTATATCAGTATTCCTAAAAGAAATATTTATAAGAAATCTTTCTTAAGGGGAGCATGCAGTGTCAATGGTGATTTATTCTATGATGCAAGGTTTAATGGAAATGTCAATTTTGACTCTAGGAGATATGTTGGCCATGTTTCCTTCTTCAAAAGCATCGTGGGAAGGGATAGTGTTTTTGAACCAGTCAATATTTCCTAGAGGAATAAAATATTTTGTTTCGATTATGCACAAGTATGCTTGGGTAGGAGGGTGAAAGGCCTCTTTTAAGAGAAAATGTGCTCAATGATGGACCAAATTCCATGGGAAATAGGGGGTAGTTAGTTCCTCCAAGATGTCTTCATCGCAGTGGAAAATGCGAGAAGACAAGGGATACTGGGAGATGGTCAGGGGAACCATCAATGGGTTAGTGTGATTGTCCTCAAGGGATGAGGACATAGAAGGGATATTGTGTATAGGGTGTGATGGCTCACTTGACATGAACCAAATGTCACGATACTGTGGATAGTACCCCATGTTAAAATAATGTAACTCCAAAGTGTATTCTAATTATTATTGTTGTATTATTCATTAGATCAATCCCCTATTGTGGATTGATCATGTCGGCTATTGTAAAAGAGAAAATCCCCTTTTGTGGATTGGTCAAAACATGATTGTAATAGGAATAATAACAAGTCGGCCCTAGAATATATTAAAGGGGCCCCAAAATATTTTAAAGGTGGTTATAACCACCCAAAAGAAGAAGTCATCCCTTCCAGTGAGAAGACACCTCCATCCACATGTGCTAGAGTTGTATATATAAGGAGGCTAGCGCCTCATTTAGACACACACTCACTTGTTCTTTTGAGGAGAAAGTTTTGGGCTGTAGTTGGAGAAGAGAAAGAGAGAGAGAGAGATACATTCTTGGGAGAGGACCTTCTGTATTTGTTTGAGTTATCTCTCGGAATTGTGTTAGTTATCTATAATAAGGAAGTTTTGTGGGGTTTTCTCCTCGATGAGGGTTTCTGAGGATAAATTATGTGTCTCTTGTGATTGTGTATTTCTCAGTGATCCTATCTTAAGCTATTGTTATCTAGTGAATTGTAAAGAACTCTAACAATAGCTTAAACCTTAACATGGTATCAGATCTAAGCTCAAGAGAGCATCTTTCACAAGAGAAAGTGAAAAAGGTCACTGTTGGCATACATGCAAATTAGGGATTTTTGTCAATGAAGTATTTTAGCCCCAAAACCATCTAGAAAATTGTGCCCTTCCTCAAGGATCACTTTGGCATCCTCAACACAAATTTTCAGTGGCTAGATCTCCTGGAAAGTGAAACCCTAGTTTCACGAAGTACTAGAAAACTAGAGTACCAGAAGTACCAGAGTACCATAGGTACTAGAAAACCAAAAGCACCAGTCTAGAAATCCGTTAATCAAGTTTGAAGGGGTAAAAGTTGGATTTTTAGAAATCTAACTGCACCAGCTTACTCGCCTTAGCTCATTGCATATATACCTTAGATCAGAATTTCAAAATTCAATGTTTGAAAAATTAGGGTTTCCTCATAAAACCCTAAGTTGTAGTTGCAGTCTCAAAATGAGTTGCAGTATCAATTGCAGTTGCAACCATAGTACCAATTGCAGTTGCAACCATAGTACCAATTGCAATCACTCTTGAAGTTCTTAAGAGTTGGTGATCATTACCGCTTCTACCAGATGGTGCCTCTACCTGAAAATGCCATCAGAGGTATATACTCACACATGTTTAAATGGTTAATATTTAAAGGTTATTTGCAGGAGAAGGGATATCTTTCCATAGATCCATAAGGATCTCAAGATCCAACACATTTAGAGGAATAATGCAACCCATGTGTGATTATTCTGATATGCATCTATTTGTTATGACATTATTTTTATCAGTGTTTCATGTTGTAGCTATGACCATGATTCTAACCTTTGATCAAAATCTGAGTTAAGGTATTAGATGGATTAAAAGTTGAGATCATAGAGATTATCCTCTAACCCAACCTTCTATCAAGATAGCATATTGTCTTAGTATAGAAGAGTAGTTGAATAAATAACTCACCATCTTGAGTGAAGGAGACTTGGAAGAAAAGAAAGAACTCATTCTTGAGGACAAGGCTCTAGGTCCCAGGTTTGATTAATCATGTTGATAATATTCAAAGGTACACATGACAAATT
>JZKD02S2389704.1:1046645-1092878 GCA_000966675.3 Picea glauca | reverse complement strand
ATGACTACCCCTTTACAAGTAACCACTATAGTTGAGATAATAGTCTTTGTAAAGTATTATACTTGGTAGCATGTGAGCATATAGAGGTAAATACTTAATGGAATCATTTGCATGATACAAATAACACCTCTTCTAGGAGAAACCTCATGTCTTAGTTCCTGGTTTCCACGGAGGAATGTTCGATCACAACACTATAACAATGTTGACCTCATTTTGATCATTGCTTTAGACAAGCCACAAATGATATTTCTAAAGGAGCTACTGTGATGATTATTCATGCCATTGCTTTATCTATTATTATCAAAAGGATATTATTCTTTCTTGTTGTTTTGTTGACCTTGTTTCAAGTCACAGGTGATAACCCTGAGAAATCTATAGTGAAGGTTGCAGAAGGCAACATATTATATGAGACATGAATCAGACTATGTACATGACTATATACACTCATGCACCAAATAAGATAAAGAAAAAGATATCTCTTGAGATCCAAAGTATCTCATATGAAGATTGATTGAAAGAAGAAGAAGACTACAAAGATGACCGAACATTAGAATGGGAAGCATACCTCATTTGAAGCCTGACTAAATATGTCATATTTAGACTTGGTATGCAACACCAAGTATACCCTATAAGAGATGATGAAGTCCTTGCAGAATCAGAATAAATCGAGAGTAAGTCTAATCTCAGAAAGGGTTAGATGAAGATACAACTTCCAGGACCAGAAGATAGATCATAACTTCAGAGACTCCTAGGAGACATGAAATCTCTGAGATGATTCGCTTGTTTTAGTGATAAAGAAGGAAGCCAATCAGAAATACAAGGATATGGTTTCTTCCGTGAGATGAGAAGTTAGTATTGACTTCCAGTATTGATCTATACAAATCAATCCTAATGTATGTCAGAGGATTCCCCAGCAAAGGGGAGAATACTATGATGAGATACTTATGAAGACAACTAGAATAATCATGATTCATAAATAGTATGAGATGCAGGGGGAGAAATAACCATATTTAAAATTGAGTGGTAGTTGGTGCAGTACATCAGTTGGGTCATGGAGACATTACTATGATAGCATTACCCCCATGAAATAAGAAGAGCTATCCTTAGTATCAGTTATTGAGCCACTCTCAGTTTCATATGAAACTATTTCCATGATAAAATAAGAGGAGTTACCATCAAATTTTGGCAGCCAAAGTGAGAATGAAGCAGTCATTCTCAGCCTTAGATTAGTTGTAGGTGCAGAGTCCCAGATTCCAGAAGGAATAGTTTTAGAGAGAGTAGAGGACATACTCCCAGACAATGAGACAAATAGTGCCATGCAAAAATTACATAGAGCTAGCACACGATTGTGCAGATTCAGTTGCAACTGAGCAACTGTACCAGACTGGTACAATGTAATAATAAAAATTGATTTGAAGATTGAAGATAGATAGACTAATGTTGAATAAGGATCTCTACATGTTGAAGCAAGCTCCTAGAGTTTGATATAGAAAAATTGGCAGTTTTCTGACGATCTTGGGTTTTACCAAGGGTAAAGAAGATTCTAATCTCTACTTCAAGGTTATCAATGATGAGCCAGTGATGTTGTTGATGTATATGGATGACTTATTCTTAATTAGAGAAGAAAATATCATCACCGAATGTAAGAAGAAGTTCGTTGTAGAAATTGAGATGAAAGACCTTGGCCTAATGCATTATTTCTTAGGTCTTGAGGTATGGCAGAGCCCAGAGAGAATTTTCCTGAACCAAGGGAAGTATGTATTTGAAATCCTAAAAGAGATTTGACATGTTGGAGTGAAAGTACATGAAAACACCCATCAAAACAAAGTTGAAGCTATTGGTGGAACCTTCGTCAGAATTGATTGATGCCACATTATATAGATAGATCATTGGATCATTGATGTACCTTATGAACAATAGACCAAATATTTATTTTGTCGTGAATGCCTTGAGTCATCTTCTTATAGAACCTAGACATGTTCACCTAGTTGTTGCAAACCATGTGATGAGGTACCTTAAGGGTACATTAGATTGTGGTCTTAGCTATGATGGAGATCATGATTTCAGACTGAGTGGGTACACTGATTGAGATTGGGATGGAAGTGTCTCTAACAGGAAGAGAACTTCAGGATGTTGTTTCACTTTGGGATCATCCATCATCTCATGGTAGAGTAGGAAGAAATCCAACATTTCTCTCAGTACAACAGAAGTAGAATACATTGTTGCATGTTATGCACGCTACGAAGCTATATGGCTTCGAAAGTTGTTGACCGATCTATTTGACCTAGAGATAGAAGAAACCACGATAATATGTGACAACTAAAGCTGCATAAATATGACACAAAATCCTGTATTTCATGACAAGTCAAAGAAAATAAACATATGATATCATTACATCCGTGACATGGTGTAGAGAGGAGCCATAAAGCTCCAATATGTTAGAATAGATGAACAGGTTGTCGATATGTTGACCAAGCCTCTATCTGGTATAAAGTTTGAACAATTTTGAGATAATATTGGTATAGTCTGAAAGGACCTCCCTCAAAAGGGGGAGTATTGTTGTGTGATGATGTGATCAACCTCGTGTTGTGATGATGTGACCAGCTTTGTGTTGTGATGATGTGACCAGCCTCATGCTGTGATGATGTGTTTCCAGCCTCATGCTATGATGATGTGTTTCCATCCTTTATGCTATAATATTTTTGATTTTGATGTTGTATCAGCGTTGTTCTTTTATCGATGATGATGATGTATTAGTGTTATAATAATATATGTTGATGCATTTTATGATGATGATGCCACTTCATCTTCTTATTGAAGATGATTATGATGATGCCACTTTAGCCTCTTACTGAAGATGATGATGACGATGCCACATTAGCTCTTGACTCCTTTCTGAAGATGATGATGATGATATTATTTCTACTTTAATGTTGAAGATGATGATGATGTTACCTTATCTTTAATGTTGAATATGGGGATGATGATGCTACTCCAGATCCATGACGTGTTGATAATCCTCTAGTGTCTTTGTTGTGTTGATGATGAGAAAAAATTCCAATGATTTATAGATACACCAGTCAATGTTCCAAGATGGTATTGATGATGTTGTCCTCTCACCCACCTGATATTGTTAATAATGTTTTCCTCTCTTCTACCTGATGTCATTGTAGAATACCCTTCTTGTTAAGGGGGAGTGTTGAAATAATTTAACTGCAAAGTGTATTCTAATTATTATTGTTTTATTATTCATTAGATCAATCCCCTATTGTGGATTGATCATGTCGGCTATTGTAAAAGACCAAATCCCCTTTTGTGGATTGGTCAAAACATGATTGTAACAGGAAGAATAAGATTTCAGCCCCGTAATATATCAAAGGGGCCCCAAAATATATTAAAGGTGGTTATAACCACCCAGAAGAAGAAGTCAACCCTGCCAATGAAGAGACACCTATGTCTACACGTGCTAGATTTGTATAAATAGGGAGACTAGCACCTCATTTAGACACTCACTCACTTGTTCATTTGAGGAACAAGTTTTAGAGCTACAGATGGAGAAGAGAGAGAGAGAGAGATGCACATTCTTGGGAGAGAAATTTCTATATTTGTTTGCGTTATCTATTGTCATTGTATTGGATACATATAATAAGGAAGTTTTGTTGGGTTTTCTCCCCCATGAGGGTTTCCCGGGATAAATTATTTGTCTCTTGTGATTGTGTATTTTGCAGTGATCCTATCTTATTCTATTGTTATCTAGTGAATTACAAATAACTCTAATAATAGCTTAAAGATTAACAGCCCATTCACACAGAGACTAGCGAATAAACATAACAAATGTCATTGATGTGAGCAGTAGTAGGGAGATCCTGAAGGGGCTCGGGTAGGGATGTGTGGCATACTACGACTAATGTTTGGTGGAATTGAGGTAGAGATGGGAAATGATGAGTGTAATGTCCATATTCTAAACATATGGAATGCGCAAAATTGGTGGGCATCCCTTTCTTGTGTGTAGTTGAGGACTCTATAGTAGGAATGAATGTACTTGGTGGAGTGGAAAGTAATGGGGTTGCTTTAGGGAGATGGATAAGATTGTGTAACTTTGGAAGAGTAGGACATATGTTAGTGGGAAGAGTAGGACATCTATTAGTGGGGTGTCCTTCTCTTTCACATAGTGTGCAAGGAGGTTGAGCACGAGGAGGGAGCGAATCTATGGGCTCGTTCTTTCTTCTTTTGTCCCTAGTGGTGGTGGTGTTTCCTCCAGTTGGGGGTGGGGGTGGTGTGGTAGGATCCTGTACTAGGATCTGCATCGACATTCCTTCTATCTAAGGAGGTAGAGATGGTGTAGGAACCATAGTGGGTGGATGAAGATACCAGATAGGGATGGCGAGAAGCATGTTTGGAAGGGTGAGAGTAGTAACTACCTGGAATTCTTGGACTCCAGGTGGGGGGTAGAAGAAGGGGATTTGGGTAATGGATTGGTGGACTGTCTCCCAAACTGAGATTTTACCCTAGAGCGGGGGGTGGATATGAGACAAGTGGTTCAGTGGTGGTTTCATGGAATTCCTGAGGTAGCAGTTATTTGACTGCTGGAATTTTGATTTGGGGAGGGGCCTTGATGAGAGGAGTGTTGTCTCCAATATCAGTTTCATTGGAGAAAACTACACACACGTGTCATGAAATTTAAGGGTTGAGGAGGGGTGGTGCTCCATGATATGACCCCAACAAGGATGGATCCTTGAATATTCCAGGACCCATGTCCATGACCGAAAAAACATATGAGATAGTATGGACAAGGAGGATAATTTTATCAATGTTGGCAAAATGATTAGGCTCAAAATGTGTAAGTTTGTCGATGGTGATGATTATCCCATTATGGGGGAACATCATCGTATGAAACTGAGAAGAGGCTACCACCTTCATATAATACATGTAGCTACATCTGAACAAGATATTGCAATCAAGTGGGGCATTGATAACTTCAATGTCAATCAAGATGGTTTTTCCCCCAAGTTCTACGGTGACATTTTGGAAGATCCCTTTGGGGGATTATAGTCGATTGTCATAAGATCTAAGGGTGATAGCAGAGGATACTAGCTTAGGTGAGCCGATTTTCTTCCATATTACTTTAGACATGGTGCATGTGGATGCACCTTCATCGATGATGCATCGATGAACTATGATTTTCCCGATCCTAACTGGTATCTGAAACACTACCAACACGGAGATGCATGGTTCTCCACTATCTATATCAAAGGGGATGAGTCAAGTATCAGTTGGGTTGACTGCCCCTAAGGTGGAAAGAAAGGATTTTTATTGTGATAGACAGGTTTGGAGGACCTCCAACATAGACATGGCTGTAGGAGACTATTCTTAGTCATTTACTAGAGTGTAGTTATCTGTTTCCCTAGCATGAGGGTTGTGCACATTCCATCGTAAAGGCATACAGGGTACATGAGGGTTTTGTTTAGTTTTAGGATGGGGAATCATGAATGGTTGTCTAGATGGAGTGAGATTTTCTTCCGAGGTGATTGGGGTAGATTTAGGAGGCAATCTGTATTGAATACTGCGTGTTTGCAGAAGAATCACTTCTTCACTCGTAAGGAGGATATTTCGATCTGATGAGTTTCTGGGTTGATTGGGACCTGCATTTTGATATTTCCCTATTTGTGGTAGGGCCGAGTTTATCTCTTGTTGGTAATTCATCACACCTTGGTGTGGAATAGGGTTTTTCAAAACGACCGGATGTGGTGGCTGCAAATAATTTTGTCGGGCCTGCTACGGGGAAGGTCGTGTTGGGGGGCATTGAGTGTTCATGAATTATTTCTTTCATTTGAAATCAGAAATTTGGGGGAAATGGTGAGTATCATTTCCATACTCACCACATATATTGCAAGGGAAGTTAGTTCCGAGGTTATCGTTCTTCCGTTGTCATGGTTGATTGTTATCGTTTTCCCTTGGGGGTTTTGGTTTCCTTGATTTTGGTTTCCCCTAGTGGGTTGGTTTTGTTGGGGGTTATTTCCTCTTGGCCCCTGGTTGTTATTGTTTCTTTTTTTTCCTTTCTCCCTGGAATTATGTGGTTGATGGGCAGGATTTTCCATGTTCAACTATTCAAAAGTATGAACATGTTGAATGGGAGAGGGTTGAATAAAATTAACGCCGACATGTGGTTGTCCTGGTGGTGGAGAAACCGGTTGAGGAGGACCAGGGAATGTAAAATATGGATTATTTTGTGGAGACGATCCATATGGTGTATAGGAAGTTGAAGTACCTCCACTACTGTTGGGGTTATATGAGGGGGTTGGGGCTGTACCCGTACTAGATTGAGAGACCAGATGCATATGGGGTATCGATGGGTGTCTCCCCAATGGCTGAAAAGGGGAAACAAGATATGATTATTGGTAAGTGGGAGGAGGGTGATAATACGTCCCTCCATATCGTTGCAGATATTGATTTTCACCATAAGTGTGTGATGGGTGGTCATAAGGGTTAAGATGTGTCATAGAACCAACCAACCCATCCACAACATGGGGCATCCCATGTTTTTCTTAGCTAAATGGTATGGGTCTAGGTGCATCAGGAAATACTGTGTGCAACTAACTTGATTGAGCATAGACGAGGTCAAATGTTTGGGCCTTGTTGATGGCTTCCTCTTCTGACTGAGGAAAATTGGATGCTACATGTTTGGAAATAATAAAGATGAGCTATTTGAGAAACCAATCAAGGTGTTGTTATTTGGTGGTTTCTTCTTTACACAAACTATGTCACTGACGCCATTCATGGATGTGGTCGGATATAGGGATAGCATTGGTTTGTTTAAAATCTAAGAGGAGTTCTAAGCCAATATCATGACGAACAGGTAATTGGAAAAAGGACAAAAAGGCCTTGGCCAATGATTCAAAAGTCACATGTAACCCTGGTTTTTCATCCACATACCATTTGGTTGATGAACCAGTGAGAGTTATTTTAAATAACCTCAAGCGAATGGAATCATCCATGATGTTGTTTGAAGAGCACCATAAGTGTAAGGTCATAACATGGTTGGCGGGATCTTCCCCTGGTTTTCCTTCAAACTTTGGAATATTTGAAGGTAGTTTTGTAGGCATATTGGTACAAGTGGCATCATTCAAAATGGGATCATTTGTGAGTTTGGTTAAATCAATAGTGTTGAGGTATTCCAAGTATGGCATAGGGAGATTTTTTGGAGGATTAGTTCCAACCATTGTGTGAATGTAGTGGAACTATCCATTGCGAGGGGTTTGGTGGGTTTGTACTTCTCCCTTGAGAAGAAGTTTCACACTCACCTCCTTGTGAAGGAGAACTAATAGATGTATGTCCTTGGGTATTTGACCCAAGCAAAGTAGAAATGAGTAAAGTTGATCCCAAAATAGTGGCATTCACTGGAGTGTGATATGGTTGAGTCGGTGAGTTGGCAAGACTAGGGACTTCTCCTAGAATAAGAGCAATATTCTGCAAGGATCTAGAATGATGCGGATTATGTGGTTCCTTGATGGTTCCGACTAGCGATGTGAATGTGTGCAAATGGTTACAAGAGACAAATAAATAAACAAGATCTTAGTATATTTTTTACCTTCACAAGATAGTATAACTCACAATTGCATGTAATCAAATGAACATCATAAATAAATCAACTATAAATAAACAATCATGTGGATAGGTGGATTTTGTCCTCATGGGGGAAAAATAAAAAAAAATGCTCATGTCCTAAAATACTTATCATCCTTTTTTTAAATTAAGCACCGGGCCTTCAAATAGCACTCAACAATGGGGTCTGAAGCCACTAGAATATGAACTAGGGAAGGTTGAATTAATTAGTTATAATGAGGGGTAGAGGGTGCATATCCCAAAAAAGATGGAAATATTTCCCAATAGCCACAGAAAATCTGATCAAGGTGCGATTGCAGCCCAGAATCTCCACTTGGGTAGATATCCAATGTTTTTCCACTAAGTACCTCGTTCAAAGTGAAACATTTAGATTTTTCAGCCTATTGGCCCTTAACCAAGTTTTGTGGAAACATTGGTCGTGTTTGACCATTTTTAGGACTTCGACAGCCTGATTGAAGGACGAAGCACCCATGCGAAGGGGAGATCATAGGATCTCACCCTTTTTGCAGGATTTTTGGGTTTAGGGTTGATGTAATGGGTATGGGATGTTGGCCCATGGGTTCACCCATTCTTAGGCCCCTTTTGTAATGTATAAATAAGTATCTAGGCGATGTAAGAAGAGGCCAGTGTGTTAAGTGCTAGAGTTTGATCTATGTGATTGTAAAGGACGATGGCTTAGTGCTAATGTTGGATATGTGAAAGAATATGTGTTAAGGCTTGCATAGCTAAGTTAAAGGATTTTTTAAGTGCTTTGTGCATAGACTGTGTAAGGCTTTGTGCTTTGACCTAACTTAGTGAAGGAAGATCTGGCGAGGTGTGCACAGATCTCATGTTCTGTGCAGAGTTGGATTTGTGGCTTGGTGCCTGTAAGGATATTGAAGAAGATAATAAAGAAGAAGAAGTGTTGGTGGACGTAGCCCCACCTTGGGGTGAACCACGTATATCTTGTGTTAATGTTATTTGTGCTATGTTGATCTTGTTATTTATTTATCTATTTTCTTAGGGGACTGTTCTTGATGTATGATAGTTAGATCTATAAATTTTTAGTGCTTTATGTTGTGAATGAATGCAAGATATACTATGATGATATTTGTTGAATGGTTAGAGGTGCATGATCTTGGATATTACTGTGTTTCTCTGTAACTAGGGTCTTAATTGCTAAGTTCTTTGTTAAGTATTCTGATCACGGATCTGTGTCCCAGCTAGGTTGTAGACACTTGAGTCATGTAACCCCCCCTTCCTCTACCTTGTGTGAGACTTCATCTGCTTCACAGATGTTGATGAAAGGCCAGTAGTTAGGGTTTTTTTGGTGCCTTGTTGAAGCATTGAATTGTGGGTCTGTCCCTATTCCAACAAATGGTTCTATTGCTGGGACCTGAAACTATGATTATTGGGAACTAAAGAAAAGAGAAATCTCTATGCATAGATTTGTTGATGTAGTCCATAGTATTCTACTTGACTTCTGAAGCTTTGTGCTAATAAAATAAGTCTGATCTAAAGAAAAGGGTTAAGATCTTAAAGTTTTATGCTCTGATAAAAGTAAGATAAGTGTAAAAATTTTCTTCAGAAGTATTAATCCAGGTATGTTTAATAGATTTTGTCCTAGTCTGAAAACTAGGGCACAGCTAGAAGAAAGAGTTGATCTGAGTAAATTTAATAGAGTTAGTGAAAGATATGTTATTCCTATGCATAAAAAGAATTTTTGGACTAACAAGTGGATGCAGGAACTTAGAAATATTTTTTGTAGGCTGAAGGTCCATCACTATGATCCCAGTGCACAGTATAGGAAAGGTTGTGGATCATTTAAAAGAAAGAGAGGATTGACATTGTGTTATAACTGCATAATATCAAGACATATTGCTAAGGAATGCCCTGGTAGAGTTCCTATTTGTCTTTGTTGTAAGACTATTGGTCATTAGGTTTTGTATTTCCCTATAATGATTACTAAAGTTGAAAGATGAACATGAGATAAGAAAACTTTGAAGAAGGTCAAGAAACTAAGAATATGCTAGAGAACCAGAAAGAATCGGAGACTATATTATTACAGATGAAAGAAACATTGAATGATAACAAAGACATCAATTTACCAAAAATAAAAGCAGTGTCTAGAAACAAGAATATGAGACCTCAACATAGACTGTGTTCTGGATGAGGAAGCATGGGTGAATATTATGCTAGAAAGTACTTGTAAAATTTTGGGAAATCTTGCTATGATTCCTTCATTAGGAGGGATAGGATTGTTTAAAGGAAAAATGATAACCCTATGTGGAAGAATTACTCATGTACCTATGATAGCCCATGGAGCATCGACTGAAGAAGAATTTGAGGTCATTAAGTTTGTTGAGAACAACACTCATTTTGTAGTTATGTTAGGTAAACCCTAGATTGAGAAAGATCAGATTTGAAGGAAAGAAGAAGAGGAAGCCATAGAACATAAAAATAAAGAATTAAGGGACTTCATAGCCAAAGAAATAGAATGACTAAGACAAGAACAAGAGGACAAGTCAAAGAACCGAGGGCTAGATAATTATCTATCGCGATTGAAAGAACACAAGAAGGATTAAAGAACCTATCCATGCAGGAGAGAAGAACACCTACCCCATAAATATTAAGAGAATAAGTATTACCCTCAAAACCTGTGAAAGAACATCACCAGTGCGAAGTTACTATGCTAAGAGAAGATAAGAACAAGAATGGAAAGAAAAATATAGAAACTCAGATCACATGAAAGAAGGCAAGAAAGATCAGTAAGAAGAAGGAAAAGTTATAAAAAATGTAGGAGGTTCGAGAGAATACTTTGTAGAAGGTAGGCTTGCAAAACTTGAACCTCGTAGGAATAGAAAAATAACACAGACTAGAACTTCTCCACGATGAAGCTATATGACCATTGGAGGCATCTTGACCATTAGAACGATGCTCCAGAATGACTAGAAACAAATTTATTGTTGGAAAGATCACCATTAGACCATTGGGACCACGCCATAATGGATGGATTCGTATTAATTAATGCATTTCGACCCATGGAAGGAATCCGTTATGAAAATTTTTATTTGACCCATCGAAGGCCTCACCGAGGACACTTTTGCAAATTGTGATTATCCAAGATAATAGAGAACTGATTATTATCGTGTTGTGATTTTGAGACCTTGCCACCCATTTTTTTACCTTGATTGTCCATTCAACAACCCAACATATTTGATCACGAGTGTGTATTTCGGGTGAACGCAGCTCAGTAGAGAAGTCTGTGGAGGAGATGTTAATAGAAATTATGGTTGAGAAAGTCATTTCTACAGGAGTGAAAGCCTCATCAATGAGAGGATTGCAATCATCCCCCTCAAATGGACATCAATCTAGGCCATCCCGAACCACAATGGAGAAGAGAATCAAGCACCGCGATGACCTGGCGAAT
This sequence comes from Picea glauca, assembly GCA_000966675.3. Taxonomy (NCBI): domain Eukaryota; kingdom Viridiplantae; phylum Streptophyta; class Pinopsida; order Pinales; family Pinaceae; genus Picea; species Picea glauca. The sequence goes on along the minus strand of JZKD02S2389704.1, from coordinate 1,081,846 downwards.
GAAAATCTCATCCCGTTAGTCTTTCCTAACTACATCCCACCTATGGCCAGAGCACTTAGTCATGAAAACGTCCCATGTGACTTTGATTATGGGCTCATCACTGCGTACCTCCCAAAGGGGATATGCGTAGTCAGACCGTAACTAGGATCGATCCGTCATCTTAAGATCAACGACTTTAACCTAGGAGATGGGATTAATTATGGGTTTCTTTCACTGCATAGATACTTAAAAAAGATGACTGGGAAGAAGCCAAAGATAGTTCCCCAGCCATGGATTAAGAAGATAGCGAGGTCCACCATCCTTAATGTGATCAAGATACCCCACTTCGACAGACATCAGGAGGTTAAAGTGTGCATTAAATGCCTCCTCTCATGCTACCATGGAGGATATCTATGGTTACATAGGAGTGTGATTGTGGATCCAATGCTAATCCACATCATCACTGGTTTGTGCATGCATGGACAAGACCCTCAAAAATTCTATCCAGGGAAGGCTGTAGATCGCACCCTAGTGTAATGTATAAAGGAAACCTAAACAATGTGGAGAAGGGGAAGTGGGGATATAAGGTGGCCTCCATCAAAGATGGCATAGTGCACCTAGCTTGTTAGTTGATCGCAGGCAATATCATCAAGAAGAACAGACCAACACAAGTCACGGGGTTCATCGTTGGCCTCACAGGGAAGTGCGTTGAAGGGATGTAGATGAGCTGGGAGAGCTATATCGTCAATGAGTTGGAGAAGGACTATCGTGAAGCGTAGGACCAAGGTTATAAATTCCACTTCAGTTGGTTGTTGATTCTTATTGAAATTGTCTCTTGGGAGATGATGGAGGGAGTGACATTCCCAGAAGTCAAGCCATCTGAACCACTAGCAGCGAGATTCACCACCTTGTGGTATAAATGTTACATGGAGAAGTAATGGAAGTCCAATGGGGTGTTTCACACTTACTATATACAACACATGCGATTCATTGAGTCATTCCCCCGAATGACTCCAAACACCTTTCATACTTACAGGCCACTAGCGAAGTTGCACGCACACTTCCACTTCATTTACATTACTGCACGTAGGGAGAAAAGAAAGGAGGAACTACAGTCTTATTGAAAATTGACTGAGGAAGATATGGAGGAGATAAGAAAGGAATATCCTGCGGAATTACTAGTACCAGTTGAGCAGACAGAGCTCTCCGACATTGATATTATCGGAAGTCCATTGGTCACCTGAGAAGAGTATGATCGACCGAGAAGCACTAAGAAGAAGAAGAAGAAGGAAGAGGTGTAGGACATAAAGATAACATCAGAGGAAACCACATATGATTCACCTAGAGGAGGAGGAGCTGACGAAGTAAACCAAGAAGAGGAAGGGGAAGAAGAGAGGAAGGAAAAAGGTGAAGTGACATCACTGAAAGATCCTCTTACAGAGTCTGAGACGTCAAATAAAAGGAAGGTTTCTCTGAAGAAACCCTCAGTGTCAAACAAGTCAAGAGGCAATAAGCCTGAATCACAGAATGTCCTCATAGTGGATGATATTGACCTCATCATCACAACTGTAGCAGATACTTCAGAGGATATCTTGCAACAAAATAAAGAAAAGTAGGAAACGATGTATGACATAATTGAGGCAGACCTGAAGGGGGTATAACAATCCCTCTATTTGAGCTACCCAGTTTCTAGTACACCATCATCATCAGAAGGTATAGAATTGGGGGATGAGACCACCCAACTGTGAAGGATAGAAGATGCTACAGAGGCTTGCCTTTGCCGAGTAAAGGAAGAAATTTAACAGGCCACAAAGGCATTGAGGAAAGCATAGGCGGAAGCCCTAGAGCAATGTAGGGTTGTGTAGCAAGAGAAATATAAACTTAGAGAAAAGTTTAAGCAGGACAGAGAGTAGATCTAGAGAAAAAAAGACCAGCTACTTGCGGAGAAGACTGCGGTTAAGGAGGAAGTAGCTACAGAACTTCACTCTGTGCCCAACTTGGCCCAGATCGAAGAGGTGAGAACTGAGAGACAAGTGGGGAATATTCTTGAGGCCATTCAGTATCTTCAAGAAAGAGTAGCAGAGTTAGAACTGCAAGAAATGCCGAGGACTCCACAGGAAGTGCGATATTAGAGGGAATAAACTGCCAAGAGCATAGTCGAAAGAATCAAGGCGTTGGATTCATAATGCATGTAACCGAGTGCCAATTATGCACAGACCTATAAGCACCATCCAGAGGACCCATAACTTTGAAAATTGGAATCAAAGCTCTAGGAAGCAAAGAAGGAGCAACATGCAGTTCAATAGCAAGTCAATTCCATCTAGAGTAGAGTCATGGAGGTGACAGAGCGAATCCAGTTGGTTTAGAATGAATCCTGCACCATATTTGAAGACAATGAGGGATAAGGATCATAGTTGGAATATGTGGTCACCATAGTGGAACATCCCCTCGAAGGACCTATCACTGAGCAAGTCATTGAGGAGTTCACCGAGCAGGAGGCTCTGGTAAAGCAGCAAGTCAAGGTAGCGCAAGCTAAGCTTGTGACCTTCAAAGTAGTGTTGCCTAGATCAGAGTGACTCAGGATGAGTCATAGGTGAGTGTTGGGGATCTATTGGCCCTTGACCAAGTTTTGTGGAAACGTTGGTCATGATTGACCATTTTCGGGACTTCGACAAGCTGGTTGAAGGATGAAGTGCTCAGGCAAAGCGGAGATCGTGGGATCTCACCCTTTTTGTGGGACTTTTGGGTTTAGGGTTTATGTAATGAGTATGGGATGTAATGTCCCTTTCCAAATAGGAGCTCCAGATAGGAGGCTTAATGGTATAAACCACCCCGTTAGACTATAGCCAGGGCCAAAAAGGGGTAAACAGGGTTACGAGAGGCCACTCTAGTCACAGGTGTTATATTTGGAAAGTGACATTGAGCTAAAAAGGGTTAAAAGTTATTTTAAGTCATTATGAGGTAAAAATAGAAGTCAACAGTGAATTAGGGTTTCAACAGTGATTTAGGGTTTTGGAAGTCAACAATGAATTAGGGTTTCAGCATGATTTAGGGTTTTGGAAAGCTATAAAGGAAGGGTTAACGACCTAATTCATGATTATGCAGATTATGACTTGTCATTGAGGAGAAGAGGCACATCTCAGGAGAGATAGTTCAGTGTATTCCAGGAGGAAGACACCAGTTGGTTGATTTTGGTGTTGAAAGACACACCCTAGTCACCGGGAAGATCATCCAGGTCTTCCATCATTCTTCATTGATTCCGTAGTGCTCCCATATTCGGGGTATTATCTTTTAGTTGCTTATTTGTATTCCGGATAATATCCTCTTGTCTTTTTGATCTAGCAGAGTGTTGTTATTTTTATTCAGCCACAATTGCTTATTTGTATTCTTTCTAAGATCCTATGTCTGTTGATCTAGTCAAGTATTGTTAGTTTATTCAGCCACATTCAGCCATTTTGTAATCCACAGAGATATAATAATACAAACTTTACAGTCCTTTGTCACGTCTATTATTTGTATGATCATTTATATGTTGTAAAACTTTGATCCTACACACACATTAACAGGGTTTCCTAGACTAGCCAAGTCAGGAACATTACAGTGGTATCAGAGCTTTAGTACTGCCAGCCTATGAGTAAAGACAATGAGTGTAGGTGATGAATATGTCACTTACAAAATAAGTCAGGAAAGAGGGCATAGGCATGATTTTCCCCTTTTTCCTCCTAGCTTAGAGGAAGAGGAAGAGGCATAAAGAGAAGCAAAGAGAAGGGCAGAGTGTGAGGCTCATGGACAGGTTTGATAGGAAGGATCTCGTGAAAGACTTCAGGGATCTAGCCTAGTTGAGACAAACTGGCACAACATAGGCATTCATCACAGAGTTCTAGCAGGTAGCCATGGTAGTGACAAATATATCAGATCCCAAGTTGATCATGCTATTCACAGAAGGACTCACAAAGCCTTTGAGAGGATGGGTGAAGGCATACAAGCCTCCCACTTTGCAGGATGCCATCCTTCGCACTCAAGATATGGAAAACTCAGTGCCAAAGACTAAAAATTTCTCCAAACCATTTGTGCCCTAGAGGGATTGAGACAGGAAGCCATTCTAGAGAGAATGGAAGGGCAAGTAGAAGTTGGATGATGAGACTAGGTGAGAGATTATGAGGAAGAAGCTTTGCTTCAGCTACAAAGATCCTTGGGTCCCAAGCCACAGGTGCATGGGAAAGGGAGAGATTCATTATATTGAGGTAGAAGTAGACATCGTGGACAGTGAGGAGGAGGAGTAGGACAATTGAAACACTATTTCAGAGGAGGAGTTAGAACCAACAAAGAAGAAGCCTATCCGTAGACCATCGACACCAGCAGGAGCCCATCCTCTAGTAGTCCCACAACTGCCAGAGAAGGCTAACAGGAGAAACCAACAAAGGGAGGAGTCATAGAGACCCTTTCTGGTGTTCCCAGGTATGATACCCTCCATTTCAGAGGGATTATTCATGGGCAATAGGAAATCGCCCTGATAGATGGTGGGTCCACCCACAACTTCATCGACGCTTCACTAGTATCGAGACGGGCACTTACAAAGGAGTTTGAGGGGTTTGATGTTGTATTAGCATATGGCCACGTAGTGGAGTGTCTAGACAGAGTTCCAAAATTAGAGAAGAAGTTAGGCAACTACATAGTGAAAGACACATTTTATGTGGTTGACCTATCAGACACAGATGTGGTGTTAGGAGTTCAGTGGACGATTACCTTGGGAAACATCACTACCAACTACCAAAACTTGGAAATGGGATTCAGAGATCAGGATGGGAAGAAGGTTGTTCTATGAGGTATCTCAACAGGAGCACCCAGGATAGTTTCATCCAAGAGGATGGAGAGGATATTTAGACATGGGGAGGTAGCATATGTCGCAAAATGCTTGATGACTACTCAGAAGCATTCAAAAGGTTGACAACAATACCATACAGAGATCAAGAATTTATTGGGATGACATCAGAGGGTCTTTGAGGAAATTCCACCAAGGAGACCACCTGATAGGTGGTTTGAGCACACCATTGAGTTGGAGGAGGGGGACAAACCTATGATCACCGCCCCCCCCCATCATCAACCTAGGAGGTTGAAGGATGAGATACAGAAGGCAATCAAGGAATTTTCGGCGATGGGACACATCAGACCGAGCAACAACCCATTCGCTTCTTCAGTTGTCTTAGTTCTAAAGAAGGATGGCACCATGAGGATATGCATTGATTACCGAGCCTTGAACAAGAAAACAATCAAGAACTAGTACCCTATCCCATGCATTGACGAGTTGATGGATGAACTGCATGCAACATTTTTCTTCTCAAAAATTGATCTATGCTCTGGATATCATCAGATCAGCATCCGAGAGCAGGACATAGAGAAGACGACATTTCAATGTCATTTTGGACACTTCGAGTTCCTGGTTATGCCATTTGGGCTAACCAATGCACCTGATACATTCAAGTCTTGCATGAACCATATATTGAGGGATCCATTAAGGAAATCAGTCTTGGTTTTCTTCGATGACATCGTGATCTATAGTCGGTCATGGAAAGAGCATATGAGGCACCTAGATGAGGTATTGAGCATCATGGAGGCACAACCATTATATGCCAAAGAGTCCAAGTGTGAGTTCAACATGACAGAGTTGCTTTACATTGGCCACATCATCAGTTCACAGGGGGTATAGGTGCACCAAGAGAAGATCAGGGCCATTCTAGATTGGTTGATGCCCAAGAATGTGACAGAATTGAGGATCTTCTTTGGGCTGTGCAGCTATTACAAGCAGTTCGTTCAAGGTTTTTCTCATCTTGGAGCACTGTTGACAGATCTTACCAATCATGGGGCCTTCATATGGATCGAGAAATCAAAAGAAGCCTTTGAACACATGAAGGAAATCATGGGCACTTGTCCAGTGTTGGCACTACTAGACTTCACCTTGCCATTTGTACTAGAGTGTGATGCATCCGGCGAAGGGATAGGGGATGTTTTGATGCAAGGAGGACACCCCATTATATTCAAGATATGAAATCTTAGTCAACCTGAGAGGTTGTACTCCATTTATGACAAGGAAATGTTGGCAATCATGAATGCGTTGACCAAGGTCAGACAATATTTGGTGGGCAAAAAATTCGTGGTCAAGACCAATCACAATAGTTTGAAGTATTTCCTTGAGAAGAAGGACCTCAATGAGTGCCAACAGAAATGGGTAACGCAAGTATAGGCATTCAACTTTGACATAGAGTATGTCAAGGGGAAGAAGAACATTTTGGCCAATGTACTATCGAGGAGACCAATGGAATGTTCTTTGATGGAGATTTCAACAGATTGGAAATCCCACTTGTTAGTGGAATATTCCAAGAACAAGTTCACTTGTGAGGTGATGGATGGGTAGATACAGGATGAACGGTATAGGGTCATTGATGATGTCTTATTTTAAAAGGATAGAGTCTACTTGGTGCTAGATTCAGGGCTTAATAAGAAGATATTCAATGCAGTTCATGATTCACCTCTAGTAGGCCATCAGTGGTTTTTCAAAACCTACAGATAGATCAGAGAGAGGTTCCCATGGAAGGGCCTCAAATAGGACATTATGAGACACATCAGTGAGAGTGTGGCTTGCCAGCAGAACAAGTCAGAGCATGCTCAGATCAGGGCTACTTCAACCACTCCCCATTCCAAAGAAGAAATGGGAGAATATATCTATGGACTCCATCACCGGTCTACCCAAGGTCAAGGGTAAGGACTGTATCTATGTAGTGGTTGACAGATTGACCAATTTTTCTCACTTCTATGCCATACCGACAAAGTACAGTGCAGTTCAGGTAGCCGATCTTTTCTTTAGGAAGGTTTTCAGACTTCATGGGTTACCGAAGAACATCGTCAACGACAGGGACAATCCATTCATAGGGGCATTATGGAGAGAGTTTTTTCGGTTGGTGGGGACCGATTTGACACCTAGCACCAGCTATCACCCTCATATACATGGGTAGAACGAGATTGTCAACAAGTTGGTTGAAGGGTATTTGAGGAACTATGTAGGAGGACAACAAAGAACGTGGGTAAAGTGATTATATTTAGGAGAACATTGCTAGAACACGACCTTCCACATGTCCATTGGTATGACACTCTTCCAAGCATTGTACAAATATGATGCTCCCACTTTGGTAGACTTGGTCTTCAGGGAGATCAGAGTTCCCAAGGCCAAGGATTGGATCATAGAGAGTCATGAGATCCTCAAGTTGTTGAAATAGAACCTGCAGATGGCACAAAACTGATAGAAGATAAGTGCGAACAAGCACAGGATAGCGCACAACTTTGAGGTTGGAGATTTGGTTTTCTTGAGACTCCAACCTTATAGACAGTCATCTCTGAAGTAGAGTGGGGTCGAGAAGATCAAACCCATATTTTATGGTCCTTACAGGATCATGCGTCGAGTAGGGGAGGTTGCTTATGAACTAGAGCTTCCAAAGTGGAGCAATATTCATAATGCATTCCATGTGTCTTTCCTAAAAAATACAGTGGGACAATTCATTATCACATCAGAGGAGCTTCCCCCATTAGATGAGCATGGACAGTTGGAGTTAGTTCCGGCAGAGGTTTTGGAGTTCTGGGAGCGGAAACTGAGGAGCATGGTCATCAAAGAGTGTTTGATTAGATGGAGAGGGCTTCCAGTAGAGGACACTACCTAGGAGAGCGAGCAGGTGTTCCAGCACCTTGGACTGGTATTGCTTAAGGACATTCAATTTTGAGAAGGGAGGACTGTAATGTCCCTTTCCAAATAGGAGCTCCAAAGAGGAGGATTAATGGTATAAACCACCCTGTTAGACTATAGCCAGGGCCAAAGAGGGGTAAACAGGGTTACTAGAGGTCACTCCAGTCACAGGTGTTATATTCAGAAAGTGACATTGAGCTAAAAAGGGTTAAAAGCACTTTTAATTCATTATGAGCTAAAAATAGAAGTCAACAGTGAATTAGGGTTTCAACATTGATTTAGTGTTTTTGAAGTCAACAATGAATTAGGGTTTCAACATGATTTAGAGTTTTGGAAAGCTATAAAGGAAGGGTCAACGACCTAATTCATGATTATGCAGATTATGACTTGTCATTGAGGAGAAGAGGCGCATATTAGGAGAGATAGTTCAATGTATTCCAGAAGGAAGACGCCAGTTGGTTGATTTAGGTGTTGAAAGACACACCCTAGTCATCAGAAAGATCATCTAGGTCTTCCATCATTCTTCATTGATTTCGTAGTGCTCCCATATTCTGGGTATTATATTTTAGTTGCTTATTTGTATTCCAGATAAGATCCTTTTGTCTTTTGATCTAGCCGAGTGTTGTTATTTTTATTCAGTCACAGTTGCTTATTTGTATTTCAGCTAAGATCCTTTGTCTGCTGATCTAGTTGAGTATTGTCATTTTATTCAGCCGCATTTGGCCATTTTGTAATCCACAAATATATCATAATACAAACTTTACAATCCTTTGTCACGTTCATTATTTTTATGATCATTTATATGCTATAAACCTTTGATCCTACACACACATTAGCAGGGTTTCCTAGACTATCCAAGTCAGGAACATTACATGGGATGTCATCCCATGGGTTTAACCATGCTTAGACCCCTTTTGTAATGTAGAAATAAGTAGCTAGGTGATGTAATAATAGGCCAGTGTGCTAAGTGATAGAGTTCAATCTATGTGATTGTAAATTCCGATGGCTTAGTGATAATGTTGGATATGTGCAAGAAGATATGTTAATCCTTCCAGAGCTAAGTGCAAGCATTTTGTAAGTTCTTTTTTCACGGACTTTGTAAGGCTATGTGCTTTAACCCAACTCGGGGAAGGAGGATCTAGTGAGGTGCACGCACATCTCCTGTTATGTGTGGAGTTGTCTTTGTGGCTTGGTTCCTATAAGGAGATTGAAGAAACTAATAAAGAATAAGAAGAGTTGGTGGACATAGACCCACAATGGGGTGAGCCACATATATCATGTGTTAATGTGCTTTGTGCTATGCTTATCTTGTTATTTATGTATCTATTTTCTTAGGACACTGTTCTTGATGTATGATAGTTAGATCTATGAATGCTTAGTGATTTATGATGTGAATGAATGCTAGATCTTCTATGATGCTATGTGTTGAATGGTTAGAGGTGCTTGATGTAATGTACCTCTAATTTGACACAATTTTTTTTTTCTATGGTACATTAATCTCCAACTTTTCGTTTAATAGAATTGTAGAAAAGGATATTTAAAGTTTACTCTGATTACAGATTGATATTCGATATGTCATATGAGGATATTCCTATGCCAGACTAACTTCACACTTTATATGAGAGGCTCCCAAAAGCTTCTAGTACCCTTTTCAACGCATATTATTTTACATATAGATATTAATACATATATATATATCCATTTGTATAATGATCTACATTAGGAGTTGAGTTATAATTTCCATTAAAATATAGGACTCTTCATGTTTACTCGCAAGTTTATATTATTGCCTTTGTAATAATAGCACATCTACCAAAATGGTATATACATCAAGAGTTATGTCCTTATAACATGTAGCATGTCATAGGTTAGTGATACCATATACGATGTCCAAGTTGCTTAAACGGATTTCCTTTAAGTCTTAGTCATGGTTAAAACACTTTTATTCATCCAACTTAAAGGCTTAAACAAGGCAATTCCCACACAAAATCCCAATACAACTAACTCGTAACTAAGTTTCGTCCCATTGATAGAGATATCATAATTGTAAGCTAACTGAATGAATTAGTTAGTGGCTGGTTAGTTTCAACTGGTCAGTCATGAAGTGACTGTCATTAACTTCGCATCTTTATTGGTAAGGGAAGGAGATGTACCTGTAAGAAAGGAATTAAGGATTTGTTCTTGTGATTAATAGGGGTCCTGTATGTGCCACTCCCGATGGCTCTTCCACCTGACCTTCCTCAATCCTGTCATGCCAACTCTTCGCTAGAACATCGCCCAACGTACCTTGGCATTTACTCTGGTAGTTCACCCTCAACTTAGGGTTAGGAGATCTCCTTCCTCGTCATTGTGACTTTTCGAGAAATGAAAACATTAGCTCTGTGTGTGGTTCCTTTGGTGTGGGGAATTATTGTGATGGAGGTCATTACTCAGCAATCCAGTCGACAAGGCCCATCTCCCTAGTAATTTTTCTCTTAGGATATCCTATCTTAAACACAGGCGTAGAGATTTGGAATTTTAAATCGATGATGGTCCTTTTATTCTGTAGTTCTTATCACAGAGTTTGTTTACATTTCCCCCTTGATGCAAATATATGAAAACCTTCGGGATTAATCTTGTTCTGAAGTTGTTTTGGATTAATCATGTATTTCTATTTTGGTATATCGAGGGTTCAACACTCCATCTCCTCTCTCTCAAAGTTTAGATACTTTTTGGTTAATTTACTGGTAAATTAGTTTAGGGTTTTGATATGCCCAAAATTCATACTACTTCACGCTCCTACTCGGTGGTTATACAATGAGAGTAGGGTTGGATGCGTATGATTTGTCATGTTAAAAGGGTTGGTGCACCCAATACGTGACACCTCCTTTGCTTCTCAATCTTTCCTTTGTGAAGGGTGATTCCACCCGTTAGAATTATACTCAGACACTTAAATGGTCTTGTTCAAGAGAGCCCATAGTCATTGCTTGTTTTGTATAATTACAAAATCTATTTAAGGTGTTCGCATCCAGTTCTTGGAACTTACTTATTGTATGTGTCTCTTGAGTAAAAGGTTCTACGTGTATTTTATAAGGGCATTTTCCTCCGTCGAATGAAAATTGAATCAATAGTTTTCCTTATGTTGGTGACACTAAATGTTGCAAGGCAACCTCGCAGGGGTCTGGTTATAGGATTCTTTGTAATGACTTCTTGACCTCATTACTTTCTATAATCTTGATTTTGGGAGGGTTTAAGAGTCCAACATTTGGGTATAGTCTTGGCCCGAAGAATATCTTTTTCATGACTCAACTTATCCTATCTAGGCATTAAGGAAGCTAATACTTTCATCTATTTCAATATGTTTAAATTTATTGATTATTGTAATTGTTCTTTTGTTTCATTATGTTTGTTTTCCTTCAAAGAATTGGTATAAGTCACTAATGATGGGACTTTCTTTTATGAGGACCCATTAGAGTTTTACAGCACGCACCTCCCTCAGCCCAGACATCCATCAAGAATGCCAGCGACAAGGAAAAGAAAAAAAGCTGCGAGACCATCAATCAGAAGTTAAGTATTCCCTGGTATATTACGTTAATAATAATTATCACTATGTTGGTGTTTTTTATTATTTTCTTGTATATAAATTACTGACACTCGTGATTGATAATTCTTCCAGGCTTTTCTATATGTAAGGAATTTAGAAGATCCCTCTTTGTTGTCGATACGAGAAGGTATTCGAGTTCCTGCCTCCTCACATATGCTATATATCAAACAATCCTTTTTGCCTAGGCCTTTTTTTCCCTCCCTTAGGAATTTTCGCAGCTTTTCTAAATCCCTAATTTTGAGGGATTACCAATGGCCAAATCCCTGATTTTTAACTTGTAAAAATCAGCCCAGAGGTAGTTCCAACATGTTCCCCACTCATGGAGTCATGGTTAGCAGAATTTAACATGGTTGTTCCATTTTTCCTCTTGCAATAATTAAAAAATATTATGTTTACATACAAGTGTCATAGTCAAATAGTTAGTTGGGTCAAATCAGGTCTCTACCCAATAGTCATAATAATTAATTACAATTTATCAAATTTGAAATTCAGAATTTCCATAAATGGAAAAGAATTTCCAAATTCGAATTTACCAAAAACGGAATAAATTTCTAACAATTTTTCACTTTCAAAAGTAATTTATTTTTGTGGATGTCACATCCTTTCCCCCTTCAATAAAACATTGTACTTAGTGTTCATCCATTTCTTGGAATAGGATTGGATGAGATTTCCGCAAATCTCCCTCCAAATCCCAAGTGGCCTCCTCAGGACTAAAGTGCTTCTATTGCACCTTTACCTAAGCGATGACTCTATTATGAAGTGTTATTTCTCTCTGGTCCATAATGCCTAGGGGTTCCTCCTAGAACTCACCTTATGGTTCCACCTGCATGAAGTTCCAATCGACCATGTGAGTAGGGTCATGAACATACTTTTTCAACAAAGAAACATGAAATACATTATGAATTTTTAAATTAGCTGGAAGTGCAGGTTGCTATGCTATGGGTCCAATTCGAGCTAATATCTCTAAGGGCCCACAAAACCTGGGTGCCAACTTGGCAAAGTTCCCAAGTTTTAGTGAACTCTTTCGGGCTTTGACTTTTAAGTAAACATGATCTCCCACATGAAACTCCAAGTGTCTTCTTTTCTGGTCCGCATAACTTCTATGTATGTCCTATGTCTCTTTCAAGTTTTGTTGTACTTTTCTTACCTTACATTCCATTTCTTGGAGAATCTTTGTTCCAACCATAAGTCTGTAACCTAAGTTGTCCCAGCTAATTGGAGTCGTACACTTCCTTCCATATAGTACCTTGAAGCGGCTTAACTTAGCTGAAGTTTGGTACCCATTGTTATATGAAAATTCTACCAGGTGTAGGTAGTCTTTCCACTTGTTTAGTTTTCTTCTTACATACATGTGGAGCATATCCTCCACGATTTGGTTCATTCTTTCAGTCTGTCCATCCATTTGTGGATGATAACTCATACTGAAATTCTAATTAGTATTTATCCCTGCAAATAATTCTTTCCAAAAAGAAGATGTAAATTTCACGTCTCTATCCAAAATTAACATTTTAGGAATACCATGCAGTCTAAAAATTTATTTCATAAATATTTCAGCGATATTTATAGATTTAAAAGTAGACTTTACATGAATGAAGTGTGAAGACTTATTGATTTTATCGTTTACAACCATAATAGAGTCATTATGTTTTTGAGTTTTACGAAAACCTGTAATAAAGTCTTGCGATATGGTCTCCCATTTCCATTCTGGTACTGGTAATGGTTGTAATAGGCTAACGAGATGTTGGTGTTTGGCCTTAACCTGTTGAAAATCTTGGGACCTATCCAAGTATTCTGTTGTTTCTCCCTTCATATTAGGCCAATAAAATAGTTTCCTAAGTGTTGTTATCGTTTTCTAGTATCCCGAATGACCAAAATACGGTTTCTTATGCACTTCATCCCAGACTGTTATCTTTAACTCTGTCGAATCTGGTATGCAAAGTCTATCTTTAAATAGTAAGAGTCCATTTTTGTTGATACTTAGATCTGGTCTATCTGAGTTTGTTGTATTTTTTTGTAATTATGCCATTATCTTAGTGTAATTTTCGTCATTAATGCCTGATGTCCTTATTCTTTGTTCTAGATCACTTTCTTCTCTACTAACATTTATTTCGAATAACCCGTGGACTATTTTGCTTAAATAATCTTCTACCTTGTTTTCCTTACCTTTGTTATGTATTACCTCGAAATCAAATTTGCTCAAGAAGGCTAACCACCTTGCTTTCCTTGCATTAAGATCTGGCTGACTAAACAGATATTTCACACCGCTATTATCCATAAATAATAGAAACTTTCTGCCCATTATGTAGTGTCGCCACATTTTTAAGTCGTGTATTACTATTGCTAATTCTAAGTCATGAGTGAAGCAGTTTCAATCATTTTCTTTTAATTTCCAGAACTCATAACAATTATCGTATCCTTCTTGAGTTAGGACACCACCTAGTCCCTCTTTACTCGCATCAACACATACACTAAAGTATTTATTTGAGTCTTCTACCTTCAAGATGGGTGTCGTTGTCAATAATTACTTCAACTTGTTAAAAATGTCTTGACACTTCTGTGACCAGTTAAACTTGGTCCCTTTCTTTTGTAATGACGTGATAGGGTAGGCTATTTTTGAAAACCCCTCTATAAATCTATGATAATATCTGATGATTCCCATGAATGACTGGATATCTGCTACATCCTTAGGTATCGACTATTCCATGATGGATTTTATTTTCTTAGGGTCGACTACAATGCCTTCTACATAAATTACATGTCCTAGGTATTGTATTTGCTTTTGTTAAAAATCTCACTTATCAAATTTGGCATACAATTTGTGTTTCCTCAAAGTTTGTAGAACTATTCTTAAGTGTTCTTCATGTTCTTCCTCTGTTTTAGAATAGACCAGAATATCGTCGATAAATACTAGTACAAACTTGTCCAAGTACTGGCTGAAAATACTGTTCATTAGACACATAAACGTGGCTGGTGCGTTAGTGAGTCTGAAAGGTATGACTATGCATTCATAGTGTTTATATATTATTCAAAAATCTATTCTTCTTATGTCATCATCTTTATCCTAACTTGATGATAATTGGATCATAAATCCAACTTTGAAAAGATCTTGGCTCCACCTACTTGATCAAACATATCATTTATCCTAGGTAAGGGGTATTTGTTCTTAATAGTAACTTTGTTCAATTGTATATAATCAATACATAGTCTTAGAGTACTGTCTTTCTTTTTCACAAAGAGGACTGGTGCTCCCCATGGTCAAACACTTGGTCTGATATACTCTTTATCCAACAATTCCTGTAGTTGTATTTTTAATTCTATCAATTCTGGTAAACTCATTCGATAAGGTGCTTTAGAGATAGGGGATGAACCAGGTAGCAGGTTTATGGAGAATTCTATATCCCTTCTAGGAGGTAATTCAAGTATCTCATCAAAAAGCACATCTCTGAATTCATGTAGGAAAACAAAGTCTTCCAAGTTGGGCTTATCTTCTTTCTCTAAGAGATTCATTATTTGGATAGCGTAAACTTGACACCCCTTTCTCTTGAATTTCTTGAATTGCATTGCTGAGAATTGTTTAACTGATACTAGTTTTGTATACCTTGGGCTATTCTAGTAGTGTCATAATTGTCTTTATAATTAAGTGTCTTTGTATAAAAATCTAGAATTGCTTTGTTCTTTTCCAAGCAATCCGTTCCGATAATCACATCATAATATCCTAGTGGTAGAATATTCAGATTTGTTTTTACATTTTGACCATATAAACTGAATTCAAATTAGAAAAAAATTCAACCACTTTCCTTTTAGTTCCTGTTGCTAATTGTACCAGCCATGATTTTGCATGTTTCTAATTGTACCAGCCTTTTAGTTTATTTGATTCTACTACATCAGGACTGATATAACTTAATGTAGCTCCAGGGTCAACTAAAACATAAATTCGAGTGTTATTGTTTTTACCTTCGATTTCCACCACCGAGGACTAGTGGTTAGCTTGCTGACCATCTATGACTGCATTTATTCGGTGAAGGATTCTTCCCACATCAACCACCATCGAGGTTTCCTGCAAATTATGAACCATAGTTCTGTTTTTTGTATTTATACGTGGACAATTCCTCTTTAGATGATGTTATCCACACTCCCAGCACTTCAATGGTTCATGGGTACCGTCCGCAAACTTCTTTGTTCCTAGATTTACTGGGTTACCATTTCCTTGCGTACTTGGATAATGGGAGTGAAAGTATTTTCTAGGAAATATTTTTGCTACATTCTGATAAGGAGCTGGCTGGTATCCCTTCTTCTACTGGTTCATTCGGTCTTCTCTCTTGTCCTTCCAAGATTTGGGAAACTCTATCCATTGTTTATATTGGTCGTAGCACATTCATGCTTTCCTGAATACTTTACTCAAGAACTTGGGGTTGTCAAACTCAATTATGTCCCTGCAGGACTGTTGTAAACATCTTAGGAACAACTGGATTTTTACCTTGTCCTCCTAGATATAAGGTACGAACCTTAGAGATTCCAGGAATTTGTTTATAAGATCCTCCATTGTCATTTGACTTATTCATAACTCATAAAATTCTTTCATTTTCCTTTCATAGTAGCTTTCAAATAGGTATTGTTTCTTGAAATATTTCTTGAAGTCCGACCATTCCATTTGTTTATCTTTTAAGCCCTTATCCAACTTCATATCTTGCCACCAGATGCTGGCCTTTCTTTTTATATTGTAAATGGCCATTTTGACCTTCATATTGATGGAATAATTATATATCTAGAAATATTTTTTTGATGTCTAATAACCATGCTTCAACTTCCTCCCCTATTTTAGACTCTTTATCAAAGGTAGCTGGTTTAATTTTCTTATATTCTCCTTCAAGGTGGTCTACTTGTTTTCTCTTTCTATCTGTTTTTGTTTTGTCCTCAACTGAAGGTGTACCTTCATATGAACTGTCTTCTTTTTCTACTTTAGGCATAGATTTCTTGGATGCCCTTTTGCTGAACTCTTTTTCATTGTTATCATCCTTGGTGATTTTCTTGGTCACTATACTGTGCAGGAAGAATTCATTTATCTCTTACTGCTCCTGCTGTGCTTTCTTCAGTTTCTCATTGTTGACATTCAAAACATGCAAATCAACAATAATATTCCTCATTGTTTCCAACACTTCCATAGGTGATCTTCCGTCACTATTCTATCTTGGATCTCAAGGACATCTTTGATCCGTATTTCCTTCAATGTTGATTTCTGCATCATCCTGAGCTACCGTAATAAACACAAAACAAAAAGGGTTTTATGTTTGTAACAATAAAGGTTTATTATTTTTTCTTTAATAGAACTATATGCTAAAGCAACTAATGTGGCCCTGTTCAAGTCCAGTGTTGTAACCTTTGCTTTGATACCATATGTAATGTACCTCTAATTTGACATAATTGTTTTTTTCTCTAGTACATTAATCTCCAACTTTTCATTTAATAGAATTGTAGAAAAGGATATTTAAAGTTTACTCTGATTATATATTGATATTCTATCTGTCATATGAGGATAATCCTATGCCATACTAACTTCGCACTTTATACGAGAGGCTCCCAAAATCTTCTAGTACCCTTTTCAACACATATTCTTTTACATATAGATAGTAATACATACATATATATCCACATGTATAATGATATACATTAGGAGTTGTTGAGTCCTAATTTCCTTTAAAATATCAGACTCTTCATGTTTGCTCGCAAGTTTATATTATTGCTTTTGTAATAATAGCACATCTACCAAAACGGTATATACGTGGGGAGTTATGTCCTTATAACATGTTGCATGTCATAGAATAGTGATACCATATACGATGTCCGAGTCTCTTAAACAAATTTCCTTTAAGTCTTAGTCATGGTTAAAGCATTTTTAGTCATCCATATTAAATAATTAAACAAGGAAATTCCCAGGAAAAATCCCTATACAACTAACTCGTAACTAAGTTTCGTCCCACTGATAGAGATAACATAATGGTAGGATAACTAAATGAATTAGTTAGTGATTGGTTAGTTTCAACTGGTCAATCACAAAGTGACTATCATTAACTTCACATCTTTATTGGTAAGGTAAGGAGATGTACCTGTCATAAAGGAACTAAGGTTATGTTCCTATGATTAATAGGGGTCCTGTATGCACCAGTCCCGACGGATTTTCCACCTGATCTTCCTCAATCATGTCATGCCAACTCTGCCCTATCAAATGGCCCAATGTACCTCAACATTTAATCTAGTAGTTCACCCTCAACTTAGGTTTGGGCGAGCTCCTTCCTCGTCATTGTGACTCTTCGAGAAACAAAAACATCGGCTCTGTGTATAGTTCCTTTGGTGTGGGGAATTATTGTCCTAGATGTCGTTGCTCAACAATCTAGTGGACAAGGCCCATCTCCCTGGTAAGTTTTATGTTAGTCTATCGTATCTTAAACAAAGGCATAGATATTTTGAATTTTAAATCCGTGACGGTCCTTTTATTTTGTAGTTCTGATCACAGAGTTTGTTTACGTTTCCCCCTTGATGCAAATATTGGAAAACCTTCAGGATTAATCTTGTTATGAAATGGTTTTGGAATAATTGTGTATTTATATTTCAATATATTGAGGGTTCGACACTATGACTCCTCATTCTCAAAGTTAAGAGACTCATCGATTAGTTTCTTGGTAAATTAGTTTAGAGTTTCAATATGCCCAAAAGTCATACTACTTCATGCTCCTACCCGGTGGTTATACAATGAGACCAGGGTTGGATGCATATGAGTTTTAATGTAAAAAGGGATGGTGTACCAATCGCGTGACACCTCCTTTGCTTCTCAATCTTTCCTTTGTGAAGGGTGATTCCACCCATCGACATTATACTCAGACCCTTAACTGGTCTTGTTCAAGGGAGCCCATAGTCATTTCTTATTTGGTATAATTAAAAAATCTATTTAATATGTTCGCGTCCAGTTCCTGGAACTTCCTTACAGTATGTTTCTCTTGAGTAAAAGGTTCTACATGTATTTTATAAGGGAATTTTCCTCCATCGAATGAAAATTGAATTAGTAGTTTTCCTTGTGTTGGTGACACTAAATGTTGCAAGGCGACCTTGCAGGGGTCTGGTTATGACATTCTCTGTAATGACTTCTTGACCTGATTACTTTCTATAATCTTGATTTTGGGAGGGTTTAAGAGTCCAAAATTTGGGTAGAGTATCAACCCAAAGTATATCTTTGTCATGAATTGAATTATCTTGTATGGGTATTAAGGAAGCTAATACTGTCGCCTATTTCAATATGTTTAAATTTATTGATTACTGTAACTCTTCTTTTGTTTTGTTATCTTTGTTTTTGTTCAAAGCACTGGTATAAATCACTAATTATGGGCCTTGTTGTTATGAGGACCTATCATAGTTTTATTGTGCGCTCCTCCCTCTGCCTGGACATCCATCCAAAATGCAAGCAACAAGGAAAAGAAAAAAAAAGGTGCGAGACCACCAATCAGAAGTTAAGTATTCCCTGTTATATTCGGTTAATAATAATTGTCACTTTGTTGGTGTTTTTTCTTATTTTATTGTATATAAATTACTGACACTCATGATTGATAATTCTTCCAGGCTTTTGTATATGCAAGGAATTCAGAATCTCCCTCTTTGTCTTTGATACAAAAAGGTATTTGAGTTTTTTTTTTTTTTGTAACCTTTCAGGTGACCCAACTGACAGGATTACAATTTAGATTTGTAGATGTTTGGTAATGGCGATCGATCTCCCATAGTGGCTGGGAAGAGGGGAAAATTCCCAATTGTATTCTTAAGCATATGGTTCGACTGTCATAAGTAACGATATTTTCGAAGATTATCCTACATGAATTTCTTTCCTGTTTATTTGAACATTGTAATGACTATACTATTAATCGGATGCTTTCACCACTCGGGTTGTATCTTAGACTAGCACTTGGTTATTAAGGCTGTCATTTTAAATAGTATTTCAGTTTTGAACCTCTTCACAATTCGAATATTATAGCTATCCATTGTTTTGGAAGGATTTTTTCTATAAATTTGAAGGCTTATGCTTTTAAGAGGATTCTCTCCTTTTGTTTAGATATTTTTGTATTACCTCTATGAGGCTCTAGTGTTTGGTTCACTTTGACGTGTTCCTATTTTACTATTGAAAAATTTAAGGATCGTGGTTTATCTGAGTCAAGCACTAAGATGCGACCATGTGAATGCATATATATATATATATATATATATATGATGCATATACCGAAATTGATAAATGTATGATGCCATTTCTAAACCATATTGTTGTAGAGATTTATTTTCCATTCTAATTCATACGGTTCAGTTCCAGTGGTAATACATAAACATATATATCTGTATATGTTTGTCCATGATTTTGTTTGCTTTTGGATTCATAGGTACATAAATAAAACCCCGATCCAGACTTTGTGTATAAAGACTTACATAAATATAAAGACCCCATATATATAACCTTAGTTTCAACTCTATTTATATTCAGACTTTAACTCAACCATAAAACGTCACTTAGCATTAGACTCGTAAGGCATTCTATCAGTTTTTATCCTTCATTCATTTGAATAGATTTCGCCAAGGGTTTTTGTATCCATACCGAATTTAGTAGTTGCACTACAACTGTGACTAAATCATTCAAGAGAGATGGAAAATAATTCAATTCAGATTTAATAAAATACATTAAATCAAATATATGATCATTCTCAGAGAAAAGGAAAGAGTACATATCTGAAATAGTTCGTGGGAAGACAAAGGGAACAACCATGTTCCTCCCAACTGTAGAACAGGGCAGCCAAATCACTTGCCCGATTCACCCCCTATCCTGACCATGAATCCATGAAGGAAAACTTGAAAACTACTCTTTAGCAATGTATTCCTCTATCAGTAGTCTTTCCTTGCATCACACTCAATAATCAGTGTTCATAACAACAATTACATTGTAGTTCTTTTTCCATCATACTAGGCAACGTCCTACCTCCTCACATATGGTATATATCAAACAATCATTTTTGCCTAGGTCTTCTTTTCCCTCCCTTGGGAATTTTCGTAGCTTTTCTAAATCCCTGATTTTTCAGGGGATGCCAATGGAAAAATACCTAATTTTCCACTTGTAACAATCAGACCGAAGGTAGTTCCAACATGTTCCCCACTCATGGAGTCATGGTCAGCTAAATTTAACATGGTTGTTCCATTTGTCCTCCCGCAATAATTAAAAAATATTTTGTTTACATACAAGTGCCATAGTCAAATAGTTAGTTGGGTCAAATCAGGTCTCTTCCCAATAGTCATAATAATTAATTACAATTTATTAAATTCGAAATTTGAAATTTCCATAAATGGAAAAAAAATTCCAAATTCGAATTTACCAAAAATGAAATAATTTTCTAACAATTTTCGACTTTCAAAAATAATTTATTTTTGGGGATGTCACACTTGATCTTGATTTTTACTGTTCTTCTCTGTAACAAGGGTATTAATTTCTAAGTTCTCTGTTAATTATTGTGATCAAATATATGTGTCCTAGCTAGGTTGTAGACACTTTAGTCCTACAATCCCCTTGCCTCTACCTCTGGTGAGACTTCATCTGCTTCGCAAGTGTTGTTGAAAGGGTCGATAGTTAGGGTTTTGTTGGTGCATTGTTGAAGCGCTGAACCCTGGGTCTATCCCTTTGCCAACATGGCCTAAGAAATGGGGCACATGATGGATACCCTCACAAGCATTTGGTGACTCAAGAAGGGATGTGCATAACAACCCCACCTCGGCCTTATACCCTTCATGGGTATCTCCCTACCTTAGGGTATAAGAACACTTGAGTTGGAGGATTTGAAGGATCTGTATTCTCAACTTCTATTGTTTCAAAATGTGAGAACCTAATAATGGGGAGTTATTTGGATTCCTACCCCCGAGATCCTACCTAGACTAAAAAATTTATTTTGGCACCTCTCGTGGAGGAAAATTTAGTTCCTTCTTAGAGATTTTTTAGATGTGGTGGGATGATATATTAGGGTCATGGTCCAATCTCATTTGAATTAAATTGGTGTGGATAATTTCCAAATAAGTATTCAGATCTTCCTAAATTATTTTGAAGTACTTGTGTAACAACCCTAGTTGAATATATGCTTAGGGATTATTAAGTAAAATTAATTAGATAATTAACTATCCTAATATGATTTTAATTAAACAATGACTAGAATTAATAATATTAATTAATTCTTTATAACTTTTGATTAAATAATTAATTAATTAATTGATTACATATCACATTCAATGACATGGGTAATAATTTAAGGGGCTTAATAATTTTAATTTATTTAATTAATTTCTTTACGTACGCGGGAGGCGATAAGACATTAAAGAAGGGGAGAATATATTAAAGAAAGGTGGGATAAGGTAATAAAGGAGGGATAAGAAAATTAATGAGGGGGAAGAGAGTCGGTGAAGGGGGGATATGACAGGAGGAGTCTTACAGGAAGGGGATCATTCTTTTGGGGGAGGCAGGAAGCATTTTGAGGGGGAGGATATATTTCGATGGGAGATTTTTCTGTGGGGATATCTGGTGTGAGGAGTTTGGTTTTGGGGGATTTTGGTGAATCTGAAGCAGGGGGCATCGGTTTGCTGGGGGTTTTGGGMACGGGGGCCAGGATATCCTTACGGTATCCTGGAGCTAGGGAGCTAGACAAGCTGCTCCTAGCTGGTAGGGAGGAAAAATCAGTTTTGAGTAGTGTTTGACACACTTTCAACTTCAACAAAGGACAACTAGATCAACGGGGGAATTAGTATCAGAAGTTGGTATTTTATTATGAATCGTTGAGTTATTTTCATGCTGTAGATAGATTTTAATTTCTTCAAAATATTTATGCTTATATGAAGTGAATGAATAATTTCCGTATGAGAAGGGATTTATATGTTAAATCATATTAAATTTTGTATTTAATTAAGTACAGTCACTACACATGGTATCAGAGCCCTGGTTCAAAATCTGGAGCCAAGGGCCTACCTACCCACCCATAAATTTAAATAAACCCCACCCAAAAATTTAAACACTCCTATTTAGTTATAGTAAATCCCTAAATAAATATATATAAGGGTAAATATAAATTTGGGCCCGAGGGCCAAGCTCTAGCTCCACCTAACCTGCAAGTCAAACACATTTTTTTTACACAGATCTATTGCAAATTAAAATGTAAATGACAGAATAATATACTAATTGAAGTATTAAATAAATTTAAACACTTGTTTCGAATAAACAAACCTATGTAAAGGAATGTGTATATATATATATATATATATATATATATATANGTTTCGAATAAACAAACCTATGTAAAGGAATGTATATATATATATATATATATATATATATATATAGTCTGCCAGGAATTTCTAAATAGGTTTATAAATAAACATTTCAAGTTATATGTATACATAGTCTGCCAGGAATTTCTAAACAGGTTTATAAATAAACATTTCAAGTTATATAAAAAACAAATAATAAAATAAAAATATAATAAAAATAAAAATTAATTAAAGAAAAATAAAACAAATAGGCTCGAAGGCCAATCTATGATTATGCAAGGGCCGATCTCCAAGTCTAAGCTCAACACTGAGAGATACTTCATGTATCAAGCCAAAAAAAAAAAAACCCTACCACACAACACAAGCTTTGAGCCAAGAACCAAAGCATAGCGTCGAAGACCAAGCACTAAGGCACCATGGAGAAGCCCACAAGGCAGGCTACCCATTGCACTAACAACTAAGCCACCAAGACCTGGGAAAAACTAAGTAAGGTTGCATGCGCCTTTCCTATTAGATGCGTGTAAACATAAATTAGTCAAATAAAATAAAAAATATATAAWWATACATATATATAGAAATTGAAATAAATAAATTATAAATTATTGGGAAAAGAACAGGCCTTGAGAAGGCAAGGAAATGTAATGGATGCCKATGTGYTSCATTGGCAGTAAATTTCCAAAACTTCCATGCCGAGACTTTTCTTGGGCAATACATCATACCCCCGCAAAAGAGACCAAGTGCCAAGAAACGGGAAGGAGGAACCCGGGAGAGGCATTGTATTAGCACTAAGCTAAACAAATAAAAATTCACCTCTCCATTCCACCCTCCACACCAAAAATAAAATAGAAGCCTTCCACACTCTCCATCCTACAGACAGAAGAAAGAAAAGCCCAAAATAGAAAACCTTGGCCTCTCTGGCAAAGGATGTGGCCACATAGAGTGGTGACACATGTACCTTGCGACCAACATGGAAGATGGATGAATCCAAGAATGCCACCATGACATTGATATGGGCTGCAGTAACCCTAAAAGAGAAGAATTGCAATGTTCTCTATTAAGGAGGAAACAGTTTCGATAGTCGGGAAAACTAAAAACAGATTCTTGGGAGTTCACTTGGCCTTCCTAGAGAGAACTAATCACTGGAGGAAGTAATAAAGAGGTATATCAGTAGCTGGTGGGGGTAGGTAACACCCCCACTCAACTTCACTGCAACCTTTTGCAACCAAAAGTTGTGCATGCCCATCTCCACGCCCCACACAATCTCAAGGAATTCTATTGGGTTCACACACCTCCAAACTTACCAATGTTGTTGAGGCTACTATATTCACTGCACTACATATGGCCCTTAATTAGATAAGGATGGGAAGTGGTGGGAAGATCGGTGGAACTTTCTTTTGGAACCTGCTTCTATTGAGTGAGACGCACTTGATCCAAACTTATCCATGAGCCTTGAGCCATCCCACAGACACCGATTCTGAGTGAGACACACTAACCCACCAGGAAAAACCTATGGCCTAAGCCAGCATGAGAAGAGGGCATCTATAGCTCCATAAAACTAAATACCTTTCGTACAAATCTTAATCACCTTGAAGAGCCCGAACAACCAAAGTACGCCAATGGGTGAAGTGAGCTCTCGAATTCTTACTGTGCACCACGTGCCTCAGATAAAAATATTTAGCATGAGGTCCCATATACAATTCCCTGTTGCACACAACACAAGCATCATATCCTGGCACCAAAGACCAAACGCCCAAGCTGTTGAGGAGGTGGAGCTGCGCCTGCACAAACACAAAACATTTTTTTTTTTAAATAAACAAAAAAAAAAAAAAAAGAGAGAAGCAAGCACCAGTGCCAAAGACCAGCGACCAATGCCAGAGAAAAAACACACAAGCCATCTCCCAAGCACCAGCGCTCAGAGCCGAGCATCGAGCCTGCCGAGAGGGAGAGAGCATAATGGAGAGGCGGTAGAGTTCATGTAAGGTTTTAGGGGAAGAGAGCATGAGAGACAGTACATGTAGGGTTAGGTTTAGGTCAAGAGGACACTGGAGGAAGCATGGTTGGCACATGGAATCCATGCATGTCCGCACTTGTTTTTGTTTTTTTTTAATTATTTTTTTTATTTTTTTATATTTTATTAAAAAATTTATGTATTTATTATTAAATTTTGTGTGTGTTCGTTTATATATTTTATTATTTTAGTGTAAAAATAATTTAGGTTAATTTAGTTTAAATTAATTTAAAGCTAATTTAGGATGATTTAGTATAAAGTAATTTTTTTTTTAAAGATAATTAAGTAACTTTAAAAATTATTAGTGTAACTAATTAAAAAAAAAAAATCAATTAAAATAATTGTACATTTAGTGTAAAGTAAACTACATTCAAGTTAATTAAAATGTTACAGGGGCCATGGATTTTGAACCCAAGACCACCCACCAAGCGAAGCTCCTTAATAAGAGAACTAACACCAACGTGCCACACATATCACTTTTACAAATAAATTCACATATAAATAGTTTAATTATCAATAGTAACAAAGTACTATCCTGAAGAATAATCTTCGATTATCCAAGCGCAAAGCTCACGATACCATACACACAACTCATCAAGCGAAGTGCCAAGTCCCTCTAGTCCATTCCACCAATCAAAGTCAAACACTAAGCTTCAATGTATTGCCTCAGGCTCACTACATCATACGACCAAAAGTCAGGAAGAAATACATAACCACAGCGCACAAGCGCTAAGTTCCAATGCCAAAAGCCACTCTACAATCCTTAAAGACTCACACCTGCAGCCACCGAGACACACAATTCAATGCATATGTACAATGTGCCTAGGAAATATCACGAGTCAAGCATCGAAGGATAATTAGTTGTAAGCGAAAAATTTAAAGGACTTAGACTAAGACAAGCAGGAAGGAGGCGACATACGCACTAGGAGAGTAAGCTAGAGAAATTGGTGAGTATGGCGCAAGGCTAGCGTAGCTACTGGGAAATGGAGTCAACAATTTTGTTAGGTGAAGAAATCAAGCTTAGACACTTAATCCTAACCCAACCAATCCCCTAAAGAGAGTAACGTATGGTTACAGACAAGTAAAGAAAAACTTACACCTAACCCTATTTCTAGTTTCAGTAGCACCAATTTGAAACGTCCTTGAACTCACCCTGACAACTTTAGTTGATGTAGGTTAAATCATACAGGATCATCAGGACTTGAGGGAATCGAGGCAGGGGAGCATTGTCGCAGGCACTGCCAACACTGCCAGTTCCGCCACCACCATCGCCTGAACTAGCTCTCATACTGCGCTTTTTGGAGGCCATAAATGAGACTTTAAAGGGGAGACAACCAACAGGGAACAAAGTGGAACCCCCACCATCTATAATGGGTAATTGAGAAGCATAAAGGGATTTAGGGGGAGGACCTCCACCCGAAGACATCACTCGAGAATTGTAAAAGATCAAACTTCCAGAGTTTGTCGAGGATCACCCTAGTGAACGTGCGGAAGCATTGTTGGAAGGTATGACAAGGTGTTTTTCATTAAGGGACTATGCGTCCAACTCAAAGCCGAAGATTGCAATTTTTTAGTAAAGAGACAACACCTTGAACTGGTGGGGCAACCTAGAAAGACAATTGCATCTTACCCCAGACATAGTATCTTGGGAACTTTTTGAGGAGAGGTTCAGAAGGAAATATCTGCCAGCGTACTATGAGAAACAATAGGTAGGGGAATTTCATGCCTTAGTATAGGGAAACATAACTGTAGAAGAATATGAGATCAGATTTATGGAATTGGTCAAATATGTTTCGTATATGGATAATGACCAACGATAGGCAGAACGCTTTGTCTATGGGCTAAACCCTAATATCAGAGATATGGTGTGGATGTGGAAACCATATTCAATAGTAGAAGTAGTGGAAAATGTGTGTTATGTGGAAGAACACATGAACTTGAATGGAGGTATGAGGTCGACCTTTCTGCATCGTCCTGGATTCATCAGGAAGACCCCTAGGACATTTCCCAGGGGACGGAGCTCAAGGACACCTCCATATGGTAACAAAGTCATACCAAGGATAGTAAACACAAGGATTTCAATGGCAGCGAGTGCAGCATCTCGTTCTTCACCAATGACACAGACAGGTCCATGACCATCGCAGGGAACAACTAGTAGGGGCAGGGGTTCCAGGGGAAGGAACTCATTTCAGAGACAGTCACATAACAATGCACAGGTTGAATCTCATGTTACCCATTGGGGATGTGGAGGACCCCATTACCAGCATGACTTCCCAGAGTTACAATCAGGGTTTGTGCATAGAGAAGGAAAGGCCCCGATGGGAAGAGCAAGTAGCAGCCACCAAATTTACGCAGTGGTTAATAATCACCAGACCGAACATCAATCCATGGTGGTGGAGTCATCAGGTACGCTAAATCATATCAATGTTAAGATTTTATTTGATTTTGGTGCGACAAATAGTTTCATTTCACCATCTGCATTAGAAAAGAGTGGGTTGGCAGCCTACGCGCATGATGAATTTAAACAAGTCAAGATGGCTTCGAGGGAAAAAAAAGTGGTACGAACTAGTGTTGATAATTTCATAGTAGACCTGGGAGTGTGTACTACCAAGTTGAAGGTATACGTCACTGCTCTTGGGGTGTATGACCTAATCATTAGAATGGATTGGTTAGAAACTCACTAAGCTTTGGTAGATTGTTTCGCAAAAAGGGTGCTCTATGTAGACGATGAAGGAAGGCTAGTAGAGATCTAGGGTGTATGGAGAAAAGTGTCATTACGCTTTATATCAACTATGAAGGTTAAGAAATGATTGAGGCAAGGGTGTCGACTTTATGTAGTAGAAGTAGTGAATGAAAGGAAGGGACCCTCATTGGATCAATACCTGGTATTGTCATAATTTAAGGATGTTTTTCCGAACAAGTTACCAGGGTTACCTCCTGAGAGGGAGCTTGTTTTTACTATTGAGCTAAAACTTGGTGTAGAACGAATTTCCAAAAATCCATATCGGATGACATTGCTGAAACTTTTTGAATTGCAAATGAAATTGAAAGAGTTACTGGACTTAGGGCTAATAAGGCCCAGTGTCTCACCTTGGGGTGCACTAGTAATTTTTGTAAAGGAAGGATGGATCCTTATGACTGTGTATAGACTATAGGGACTTGAGCCATGCTACAGTGAAAAATAGGTACCCAATGCCACGAATAGATGACCTCTTTGATCAGATGAAAGGAGTAGCGATATTCTCAAATATTGATTTGCGATTAGGGTATCATCAGTTAAGGATTAAAGAAGGAGACATTTCAAAAACCACCTTTCGAACTTGGTTTGGACATTACAATTTTGTCGTCATACCTTTCGGATTGACCAATGCGCCAGCAGTATTCATGAGCCTCATGAATGGCATATTCCGGAAGTAATTAGACTGTTATGTATAAGTCTTTCTATATGACATCCTCATCTATTCCAAGAATGAAAGGGAACATGAGGAACACTTACGAGTAGTGTTGTCCTGCCTTAGAGAGAACAAATTGTATGGGAAGTTGTCGAAGTGTTCCTTCTTCCAGAAAGAGATTCATTATTTAGGTCATATCATTTCTGGTGAAGGAATCTCTGTGGACCCAGAAAAGGTAAAGGCCATTATGGAGTGGCCAGTTCTGAAAAATGCCCATGAGGTGAGAAGCTTCGTGGGGATAGCAGGTTATTATCGGAGATTTTTGGAAGGATTCTCAAAAATAGAGAAATCCATCACCACTTTGCAACACAAGGGTGTCAGGTATGAATGGATAGAAGAATGTGATAGTGCATTCATCGAACTTAAGAGGTTACTAACTAGTGCACCAATTCTACTGTTCAGAATCCAAGAGAAAATTGGACCCGTTGCCTATCATCTTGTACTGCCACCCCACTTGTATAAAACTCATAATGTTTTTCATGTATCTGTTTTATGTCATTATGTTGCTGATGAATCACATAAACTAAATTGGAAGGAATTGCAGGTATCGAACGTGGGAACCCTCACGGTAGAACCGTTACGCATATTGGACCGTAGAGTCCGATAGCTCAGGAACCGTCTGGTAGACGAAGTTAAGGTCCAATGGGAAAAATATAGTCCAGGATCTTCTACTTGGGAAGACGTCGGGACACTACGGCGAGACTATCCCTCACCTTTTTGACCACCTCGAGAATATGTTTCTCGAAGTTTGGGTGTATGTAACACCACCTTTTGACTTAGACAGACAGGATTACATGAGGCCTATATACTTTATTTTCTATTCACAATGAAACTTTAAGATGTATGAAAATATGAATGTTTAAATGTTATTGATGATGATGTATGTAATGCGATATGCTATGTGAATGTAAATTTTACGAGTGTTTAAATGTTATGGATGATGATGTATATGATGTGACATATTGTGAGAATGTGAATTTAATGAATGTTTAAATGCTATTAGAATGATGTTGGATATGATGCAATCTATTTTGGTAAATGATAATCTTATGAATGGGTGTCGAAATTGAATAATGGGATATTATGGGATCTATTTCTAACTTGAAAACATTGATGTTAAATTGTTGGTACATCGATACCAAATTGAAATGATTATTGTATGCAATTACATGATCATAAGACATAGAAATGTATGAGTTTGTGTTACATACTAATCTGCAGGTTATGGGCTATGAAATAGCTAGGGAATAATGATGATGAAAGTGGATATCATGACCACTAGCCAAGAAACATTATGGTATGAATATTTGTATGTGAAATTATATTGGTTTGGATGCATTGCTATCAAATGTGGACCAGTGCAGGATTTCAGGTGACGAGACTGCCCAAAACCGAATAAACATTGATAAAACCCCCAGCAACACGGTGCCACTGTATATTCCATTGTAKGGTGTGGACCCTAGTTATGATTACRAGGGGTGGAGAAATTTCCCACYGTGTATCCTACGAAACCTGAAGTCATGGGAGGACGATGTTATCTCACGCTCCCCAAGACATGTGATGATGAYTGTCAGTTGCCTGCTAGGGAAGCTTGGTCGAGATAGTGACACTTCCACTTATGGGGTYTATTTGGAGTTAGGTCAATATAGTTGACACTCCAAGATAGTCTAGCAGACGAAGGATAGGAATGGAGATGGAAGTAAGTTAGGGAGGAAGGATGAGTAGAAATAGTTGAGAAAGTATGGAGATTTGTCTTATGGTGGAATTTAATGTTTTCCCTTCTAAAAATAAAATGTGTATATATGAATATTCATAATTACATAACTAAACCACAGTTGTCTAAATAAAATTATTGAACCGGATAATTGTAATTAAAGGATTTCTCAAACATTTGATTGGTTTATTGTCTGTTATAAAAGACTAGTCTTGTTGATTGGATTGGATGCATACCTAAATTACTAAAAAACGACAATTATTTATTATTAATACATGCATGAGACTTGTATGTACTAGATACACATGCATTTCTTGTACATGTACACTAGTATGTATGAGTTTTCTTGGCTTACTTACTAATAGTGTCGATTATTTGTTATGAATGTGTGAACCATGTTTCTTTTCCTTTGTACCACATGATACCTTAACTTCGGGATGAAGTTTCCTAAACGATGGGTGTATGTAACAACCCTAGTTGAATATATGCTTAGGGATTATTAAGTAAAATTAATTAGATAATTAATTGTCCTAATATGGTTTTAATTAAACAATGACTAACATTAATAATATCAATTAAATGTTTATTTATTAATTAATTGTTTATAACTTTTGATTAATTAATTAATTAATTGATTGATTATATATCACATTCAATGACATGGGTAATAATTTAAGGGGATTAATAATTTTAATTTATTTAATTATTTTCTTTACAGGAGGGGATAACACATTAAAGAAGGGGATAAGATATTAAAGAAACGGTGGATAAGGTAATAAAGGAGGGATAAGGAAATTAATGAGGGGGAAGAGAGTCAGTGAAGGGGGGATATGACTGGAGGATACTTATGGGAAGGGGATCATTCTTTTGGGGGAGGCAAGAAGCATTTTGAGGGGGAGGATATATTTCTATGGGAGATTTTTTTGTGGGGATCTCTGGTGTGAGGAGTTTGGTTTTGGGGGGTTTTGTTGAATCAGAAGCAGGGGGCACTGGTTTGCTGAGGGTTTTGGGCACGGGGGCCAGGATATCATTACGGTATCCTGGAGCTAGGGAGTTGGACAAGTTGCTCCTAGCTGGCAGGGAGGAAAACTCGGTTTTGGGCAGTGTTTGACATAGTTTTAACTTCAGCAAAGGACAACTAGATCAACGAGGGAATTAACATTAGAAGCAAGTATTTTATTATGAATTGTTGAGTTATTTTCATGTTGTAGATAGATTTTAATTTCTGCAGAATATTTATGCTTATATGAAGTGAATGAATAATTTGTGTATGTGAAGGGATTTATATGTTAAATTGTATTAAATTTTTCATTTAATTAAGTATGGTCACTACAACTTGTGGGTACGTAAAAATAAACCTTACTTTGACCTCCACTATTCTAATAGAAATTATGTGTGCAGAGAGTGGTTTTGTGTGAAATAAAGTGAAAAGTGTGCAATATTTTTAATAAGTTAAGTGTGATATTGCAGCTAGTGGACTTCTTGATGTCCGTACAACTCTTCTTACCTAGCTTACTATGTTTCTTTCATAAAACCTTGCATAATATTTAAATTCCTAAAGAACTATTAATGTGGACATATGAGTCATTACAAGTCCTTTAAATTCCCTAGAATGTTGTGTTGAAATTACTAATACAACTGAGAGGGGGGGGGGGTGAATCAGTTGTACTTGATCTTAAACAATATTAAGTCTATTAAAATATTCTTAATCTTTCTTCAAGTGATCATCAACATTATATAGCATATGGATAGTAAAAGTAAAAAGCATCAGTCACACACAAGGTATACACAGAGACTGATTTTCACGAGGAAACCCATAAAGGGAGAAAACCTCTTCTTCTTCGAAATGATAGGGAGTCTTTTAAGTTCTGTACATCATATTTAATTGAGCACCAACTCAATGTGAGGTTGCTACCTCTGTTTTACAAGCTGTAACTTGTTTGAGAGAACCAACTCTCTGGTTTCTCTAGCACACACTAGAAGGAAGCACCAACTCCCTATATGTTCTAGCACCAACTGAATGGAAACACCAACTTCCAGTTACACAGGCTCCAACTTGTATAACAGAGAACACGTGTTCTCCCCTGCACCACCCTGCCACCTTGGTTTCTCTAGCTGCAACCAGATGGAAGCTACAACTTCCTGTGTTCAAGCTCCCACTTGAACCTCTGAGGACAACAGTCCTCCCGAGCACCTCCCAACCTCCCTAGAATATGAATGAATAAATAAAAAAATAACTACAAAGATAAATCAATTCTTACCAATCTTTCTTTGTTCTGTAAATCTGGTCTTCTTCTGACTGTTCTGCAGTTCTTTTCTTCCTCTCTCTGTTCAACAGGTCTTCTCTGCTTCAACTTACTCTATCATTCTGCTCTGCTTCAACTTATTCAATTATTCTTCTCTACTTCATGTTTTATTTATCATCTGTTACACTTTTCTGAGCTTTATCTCACACTGTGCATCTTCTCAATTTCACACTGCACATCCTGTGGTATTCCCTTTCTTACAACTTCATTCTTTTCTCATACAGAACAACCAACCACACACAGTCTGTCTCATCTTCTTTTATACACACCTACACGACGGTTCAACTTCCCAACTCCTTAGGCAAAATAAAGACAATTGTCTGAGCAACTGAAACACCAACTAATCGATAATCATGAGTCTGTTTCACTAACAGTTTCAAAACTAAGGAGTTAACTGTGAGAGAGAACAGTAACCCTCCAATCAACACTTGATTTGATAGTTCATATCATTCCGCGATTTCACATATCTCTATTTCGACATTCCTGATGTTCAATGTTCTTGTCACTTCCAAATCCTGATCACTGATACTCCATGAAGAAGTCAGATCAACGGTCCAGATCACTTCTTGATCTAACGGTTCATATTCATCCAAGCTTTCACACATCGCAATTTTGACACTCTTGGTGTTCAGTGTTTTTGTCACTTAGACATCCCGATCCACGAAACTCCATGAAGAAGTCAGATCAACAGTCCAGATCACTTATTGATTTGACGGTTCAGATTCAGGTTAGATTTCACACATCGGGATTTGGACACTCTTGGCGTTTAGTGTTTTTGTCACTTACACATCCCGATCCATGAAACACCGTGAAGAAGTCAGATCAACGGTCCACATCACTTCTTCATGTGACGGTTTCAATTACGTTGTGATTTCACATATCGTGTTATCAAGATTCTTGATGTTAATATTCTTTGACATCTCCAACACTCGATCCTCGAAACCCCGAAAGGAACTTGGATCAATGGTCCAGATTCAATCTTGATTCAATGGCTACGATTAAATCGCGATTTCGTGTATCGCAATTTCAGAATTCTTGTTGCATTGTTCCTTTTCCCTCTCCATGTCGCGATTCACTTAACTCTGATATGGAGTTGGATCAACGGTTCAGATATGATCTTGGTTCAACGGCTGCGATTAAGTCACAATTTTGCATATCGTGAAATCGGGATTCCTGTGGATGATATTACTTGACATCTCCAACTCTCGATCCCCAAAACTCTGAGATAGACTAAAATCAACTGTCCAAATTCAATTTTAATCTGACGGCTCAGATTAAATCGTGATTTTTCATATCGCAAAATCGGGATTCCTGTTGTTAATAATCTTTGACATCGCAAACATTCAATCCCCTAAACTTCGACATGAACTTGAATCAATGGTCCAGATTCAATTTTAATCTGACGGCTTAGATTAAATCATGATTTTTCATATCACGATTACTCCCACTTCTCCTTGTACTTTAAATAACGTGTAGGTTCTTCTTGATCCAACGATGGTTGGATCCTGCGCTTGGATCTAATTCATGAGATCTGTCTTCCTCTTCAGTGTGCTCTTCTTGTCTTCGTTCAAATTTGACGACCCTCATTCTATCGGGAATTTTGAATGGGATCCAACGACCATAAATTCTTCTCAAACCTTACAGGAATTCGATCATTCTATCATCGTTCCATCTTCATTGTTGTACTCGCCATCATTGACAAGCATTCATTTTCTATAAATTATTTTCCATTCGTTGTCTATTAAATATTTGCCAACAATCTCCCCCTTTGGCATTGATGGAAACACAAGCACCCAATTGCACTCGGACTCGACTACATTCTAACTCGACTGCATTCGAACTCGACGCCCCTCCCGAACTCTTTTCTCCCCCATTGACATCA
The DNA here is from genome assembly GCA_000966675.3 of Picea glauca. NCBI lineage: Eukaryota > Viridiplantae > Streptophyta > Pinopsida > Pinales > Pinaceae > Picea > Picea glauca. The sequence goes on along the minus strand of JZKD02S2389704.1, from coordinate 1,047,868 downwards.
ATGTCAAAGAAGAAACACTCTTCCCCTGATCTGTTGCAAAACATACTCCCCCTGTCAACTATACACCAGATATTCAATAAGCACTCCCTCGGACCAGGTGAATAGATTAGACACAAGAGATTATAACCCCCAACTTTTGACAAAGATATCCAAAAGGGGTCGCTGCTAATGGTTTAGTAAAGATATCAACAATCTATTATTTAGAATGTATATAATTCAGTTGAACAATTATGTTTGTAACTTGTTCTCTAAGAAAATGATACTTGATTGGAATATTCTTAGTCTTGGAATGAAGAACAATATTCTTGGACAGACTAATGGCACCAGTGTTATCACAATGAATTGGAATGGGATCAGTGTAATTTACCTTCATATCTGCAAGAGTTTGTATCATCCATAAAATTTGTGTGCAGCAAGTAGCAACATCAATGTATTCTACCTCTGTAGTGGATAATGAAATGAATACTTTCTTTTTACTAAGCCATGCAACTAATGAGTCACCCAGAAAGAATGCTCCTCCACTGGTTCTTTTTCTCTCATCAACATAGTTTGCCCAGTCTGCATCTGAATAAGCAGTTAACTGGAAATTCTGATTTCTAGGATACCATAGACCATAAGTCATTGTTCCCTTCAAGTATTTAAATATCCTTTTTACAACTACCAAATGACTTTGTTTAGGAGCAAACTGAAAAATGACCTACCATTCCAACAACTTGCATTATATTAGGATGGGATGCTGTGATGTACAAAAGACTGCCTATCATGGAGTGATATGTCCTTTGATCAACATCAGGTGAAATATCATCTTTACTCAGCTTGCAACCAACCACCATAGGTGTGATAAGTGTTGAGGAATCTTCCATCTAAAATTTCTTCAGCATCTCTTTCAAATATTGTTCTTGAGAAATAAAAATTCCTTCAGAACTTTGTTTTACTTGTAGGCCAAGAAAGTATGACAGTTCTCCTATCATGGACATTTCAAATTCTGTTTGCATAGAATTAGCAAACCACTGGATAGATGATTCATTATTACAGCCAAAAATAATATCATCTACATAAACCAAAACAACTAGTAAATTATCACCTTCAAACTTAATGTAAAGGTTAATGTCAACAGTACCTTTCTTGAACCCTTTTTCTTGTAGAAATTTGTCTAGTCTATAATACCAAGCTCATGGTGCTTGTTTTAGTCCATATAAGGCCTTCTTCAGCTTACAAACATA
>JZKD02S2389704.1:1020219-1037039 GCA_000966675.3 Picea glauca | reverse complement strand
GTGTACTGTGCATGTGTGTGATTGTTTATTTATTACTACTCATTATTGGATAATAATTCTACATTGATATAAAATTTGAAGAAAAAGGATTATAATTACGTTATTACTGATTCACGCCCCCCTCTCAGTAATCCAACATTAGCAACTTTCATAATTGAGGTATTCACTAAAAGAAAAGAAAAATATTTTGATGGAAATATTTTACCATTATATGGCGCTATCCAAAATAAAAATGTAAATACTTTGATAGATGTAGAGGTACAACTAGCCAATGCAGAGTTGTCCAGAATGCCTATAAAGTTTATGCTCAACAATATTTTTTTTTTGTTCTGTATTTCTCTTGTATAATGAGTGTACACATAGTATGATTTGAAGTCAAATAAAATATAAACTATGAAATAGGTGATGTGGCATGTTGTTTCAACCTAAACAAAATATCATCATTGCAAAATATCACATTAGTTTGAATGCTCTATGGACTTAATCAAAACACTGATATTTCCCATCTTTTCGCATTAACCAACACATATTGCATTGCTTTTTTTCTAATGATTGTTGTTACATAACATAAGTACAATAGAAAAATTGAAATCATTATCAGTAATGAAAATACATGAAATAGTGTCCCCGAGGTGTAGGACAGTCGGTGACGGAGTGTGTTGTTAAGCCACTTCGTGATGTTAAAGTCACCGGTTCGAAACCTTTGGGGACAAAAAATCCAACCATGTTAAGGGTTGGTGTGGCTCAGGTCGGGTGCGATCCCCGAGTGATTTTGACGGCTTAGATGCCCCTGAGTCGCGGTTTCTCAAGCCACAGGTTAATTGCGTAGCCAGCAGGTCCCGCACAAATTAACAAACAAAAAAAAGAAAATACATGAAATAGTAGAATATAAGTTGCAAATTTTTCTCTTAAATAATTTCCCCAATTTTCTTCATTATTATGTGAAAAAAATTCCCCTCATTTTTCTAGTATGTATTGGATTTTGAAATGCTTATCATGCTAACAAATTTCCACTAAAATTTCATGTCTCGTGTAGATCCAAATGTATGAAATATACAAATAACTTGTTCCCTAGATTCAACGAAAAAAATATAATTGAAATCTTCAACCATTTACTTAAAAAAAATTGAATAAATGTCGAAAAGGCCATAACATTTGTTACATCTCTTCAACATCATTTTTTAATTTAAATTATTTTTGCAAAATATAATTGAAAACTTCAACCATTACTTCTTCAAAAAAAATGAGGAAATGTGGAAGAGGCATAACATATGTTAAATATCTTCAACATCATTTCTTAATTTAAATAGTTTTTGCAAAATATAATTGAAAACTTCAGCCATTTACTTCTTGGAGTCAAAATTTTAGAAAAGCATCCATTTTTTACTCCATTTAATTCAAATTCATTTTTCCCCTCACTATTATTCTCGAACCACTATTATTCTTGAACCATTTCTTTCCTTTGCACACTTATACCAAAAAACATTCTATTCTTGAACCATTCCTTTCCTTTGCACACTTATACCAAAAAAATTTCTAGAAAAACATCATTTAACTCAAATTCATTTTTCCCCTCATTACTATTCTTGAACCGTTTCTTTCCTTTTCGTAGTTATACCAAAAAAATACACACCTTTTGTTTTAGGTTCCCTTCAACCAAAAATGCCCCCATTTGAACTCATATGCAGTGTTTTCTATCTCTTATGCTTGCATAAATTGTGAAGAGATTACTCCAAGCATGTATCAATACGTTTATGATTACATCCTATTACCACACAATCTTTTTGATATGCAAGAAGATCTAAAAGGGCCCACAATGAATTCAAAGTGTCATGCAGAGACTAACATAAACAAAGTAACACCACACAAAATGAGTGCATATGAGAAGAAAGAAAGACAACACTCTAGCTAACTAACCATCCTTCCATTGAGAGAGAAGCACTCTTTTATATGCAAGGCAAGTTTTCCCTTCTTTCTTATTAACAAGTTGCGACCTAATAGCACTTATTATGGGAGAACCCTGCTCAACATGACTCATGAGGGAAACTTACAATAGAAAGGACTTACATTAAATGAATACAATAATCATTTATTAGAAAGGTCTTACATTAAATGAACATAATAATCATTTATTAGGAACCTCCATGTTCAACATAACTAGCAAGAGTTGATTACAAAAGGACTCAATTACACTAATATGAACATACTAATAATTTATTATGTATCACCCTACTCAACATAATAGGTGAGAGATGATTACAATAGACATAATGAACAACCTTCTAAACTCTCTCATGCTTAGTGGTGAAGGAAATGAAGGATCTATGGAGGCCTATCTATGGACTAGATAATAATTCAATTAGAATAACATAACACTATAATAAATGATTAAATCAAAATATCATAGAATGAGGCTTACAATCCATGCATAAGAAAAGACCAAATTATTATTGAGGTAGTTGCACAAAAAGGTGTCATTCCATTGTAATCAACCTTCATCTTACATAGCCTCATAGAAAAAACAATTAGATGTTCTTGATTGAATTCTTACAACAATTTATTTTCAAAAACTACTCATGCATTTTACATGCATTATTTAGTCAGAAAATCTATATCTAAACAGTAACCGACAGAAAATAAAAATGCAAATAGATTGCATCATGTCAGATGATTGACAAGATTGCATCAATTACCAACATACTCTCCCTTGATGCTGAGAGGGCTCACAATCTGATCTCGAAGTTTCGAAAACTGGACTTTAGCAACAACCTTAGTGAAAATGTCTGGAAGTTGTTATTGAGTCTTTATATACCTTAGTTCTACTTCCTTCTTTTGCACCAAATCTCAAATGAAATGATACTTTAAATAAAAATGTTTTGTCTTGGAGTCTTGGCCAATTTGATGGGACTAGTGTTATCATAAAATATCACTGTAGGATGAATTTGTTTCTCTCCAATTTCTTCTAGAAATTTTCTAATCCATAATACTTGTTTACTTGTTGAGTTGACTGCAACATACCTTCTGTGTATGAAAGTGAAAATATACTTTTCTTCTTTGAGCCCCAAGTAATCAAACCTGAACCAAAAGAGAAACAATTACCAGATGTATACTTTTGGTCATCCAAACTACCTCCCCAATTAGAATCACTAAAGCCAACTAGATTAAATGTTTTAGAAGGTTAGTAATGAATACCAAACTTTAGAGTTCCTTTCACATACCTCAAAATCCTCTTGGTTTCCTTCATATGTATTTCAGATGGCTCTATCATGTATCTTGAAACAAGAGAAACTCAATAATCAATATCAGGTCTTGTGTGGGTTAGAAACATCAAAATTCCAGCAATACTTCTCTATGTTGCCTCATCAACTATTTGAGCACCATCATCTCTACACAACACAATTCCATGATCAGATGGAGTGGATGATGGTTTAAAATCTACCATATAAAATCTATTCAACATATCTTTTGCATACTTTGTTAGAAAAATGAAAATTTCATCCTCATTTTGATAAACCTCCATACCCATAAAATATTCCGTGAGACCCAAATATTTCATCTCAAATTCATTCATCATAGAAATTTGTAATTCATCATCTTAGAACTACTACCCATATATAATAAGCCATCAACATATATACTTACAATAATAATATCATTACCTTCTTGTTTGTAGTAAAGTGTAGGTTAACTTTTAATTCTATTGAAGCCAGTCTCGTGAAAATATCCATCAATCCTAGCATACCATGTTTTTGGTGCTTGCTTGAGGCCATACAAAGCCTTCTTCAACTTGTATACTTGATGTTCTTTTCCCTGTACTTCAAAAACTTGTGGATGTTCCACAAACACTTCTTCTTCTAAGTACCCATTCAAAAATAAACTTTTCACATCCATGTGTTGAATGCTCCATTTCTTCTGAGTTGCTAATGAAATCATCATTATAAAAATATCTTGTCTTGCTGCTGGTGCAATTTTTTCTTCAAAATCAATTACATACCTCTGTGCGAATCCTTCAACAACTAATCTTTCCTTGTGTCTTTCAACACTCCCATCACTATTGTACTTAGTCTTGTAGACCCATTTAGTACCAATGTTTTTCTTGTCATGTTGAATTTTTGTAAGATCCCAATTATCATTCATGTGAATAGAATATATCTATTCTTGCATTTCTTGTACCCAAAACTCATTAGTACACACATATTCAAAACTTGATGGTTCAAAATCAACCTTTGAAAGTAAAGAAAAATGTATTGTCTCACCTATTGGATTTTGTTCATGTGTTGGAATTTTACTCCTTTGATAAATGTCAGTTAATCTTCTTACCTTCCTTGGAGAACATGAGTTTGATTTTGGGCTTGCACTTGTAACTAAATAATTATATGAGGGGCTACTTGGTGGATTTGTAAGACTTGGAACTGAAATATTAGTGGGCTTCTCATTATCAATATCATCAATAATATCCCTATCCAAAACATCTTTAGACATATCGTCATGGCATTTTTGATGACCATAAACTCCCCCTTCATAAAAAATCACATCTATTGACACAACAATGCTATTAGTGATGGGATTATAAAACCTGTAAGCCTTACTTTGTTAACTATATCCAAAAAAAATGCATGACTCACTTTTTGGCTCTAACTTTTGTCTATTTTGATCAACTACATGGACATAGGCTACACAACCAAAGACTCTTAAATGATTAACATTAGGATTTTTTTCATACCATGCTTCATATAGATTCATCATATCAAGTACACTTGTGGGACATCGATTGGGAATATATACATATGTAGCAATTGAATCACCCCAAAAATAATTGGTTAATCTGTTTATTTGTCTTTTGATGCCATTCAGATCACAATAATTATGAAAAGATTTTGAAAAAAATTATCCTCCACGATCAATCCTTAAGTACTTGATTTTGCAACCTATTTCATTTTCCACAAGATCTTTAAACCTCTTGAATGTATCAAAGGATTAATCCTTAGTCTTCAAAAAATAAATCGAACACTTTCATGAGTAATCGTAAAAAAAAGTAATAAAATATGATGACTTACCCAAACTCTTTTTCTACTTAGGACCACAAATGTCTGAGTGAACTAACTGAAGTGGATAATGGGCCCTACATGCATTTCCTTTTGAAAATTTCTCTCTTGCATGTTTTCCTTTAGCACATCCTTCAAAAATATCCTTCTATTCTTGAACCTTAGCCAAACCATAAACTAATTATTTTTATGTTATAATATTGAGACAATGAAAATTCAAATGTCCATACCTGAGATGCCACAACCAATGTTTTTCCCCGTATGCCATACTGGCAATATGTTTTGTATGTTCTCCAAACATCAATGGGAACATCCAATTATTTGACATAGGAACAAATGTAGCCACCCTTTGCCTCTATTCTTATCATAAATTGTACATTGTTGATTTTCAAACACCACCTTATAATTTTTCTCACACAATTGGCCAACACTCAATAAATTATGCTTTAATTGTGGAGTGTAATAAATGTCTTTAACACTTTTCATACCTTCTTTAGTATGGACTTTCATAGCTCATTTTGCAGAAACCTCCAATGCTTTTTCATCACCCAACTTGATCTTGGATTTGGCTTTGTCATCACCCAACTTGATCTTGGATTTGAAACTCTCATCCATTGTAGAAAAGAGCTCCTTATTTCCTGACATGTGGTTAGAACACCCTAAATCTAAATACCAAATATCTTTAGTGCCATTTTCATTTTTTTCATAAGATAAAAAATAAATGTTTGAAGAGGTCTTATCACCTTATTGAGCATAATTAACACCTTTTTTATTATTACCTTCTTTTAATCTACAATTCCTTTCAAGGGGACCATACCTTTTATAATAATAACACTGGATATTTCTTTTATCAAATTTTTCTTTGCCTCTTCCTCTTGAACCACCTCTTCCTCTTGGATAATTCTGATTTTGACCTCTACCTTAGCTTTGGTTGCTTTTGCTACCAATGTTGGCATCTTCATTCTTTGTAATTTGCAATTTTGAATAAAAATATTTCTCGCCATTTTCTCTGAAATAATCTATCAATCTTTCTTCATGAGACATAATAGCTCCAATTAGGTGATCAAACTGAAGAGTAGACAAATCCTTTCTTTCTTCAATTATAATGGAAACATGGTTCCACCTTGGTTTTAGAGACCTCAACACCTTTTTAGTCACAACCTCTTTGTTCACAATTTCTCCAAGAGTAGACATCTCATTTACTACATAGTTTACTCTCACAAAATAATCACTTGCATTTTTAGCTTCTTGCATCTTCAAATTATCAAATTATGTTTTCAATGTCTGTAGCTTGACAACTTTGACTTGATCACTACCTTGGTAAGTTTCTTGTAGAGTCTTCCAAGCATCCTCTGTTGTCTTTGCACCTACAATTATTGGAAACAAGCTTTTATCAAGAGAAATTTGAATATGAAATAAAATTTGAGCATTCTTATTTCTAGATTCCTTCTTAGCTACTCTAAGAGTGGTCCAATATTGTGGCTCTGCATAACCCATTTCTACAATATCACATAGATCCTTCCCTATCAAAAAGTTCATCATATTGATGCACCAATAATCATAATCACTTCCATTAAATTCTGCAATGGGCAAGGAATTAGAGTTTGACATGATTACCCTAAAACAACAACCAAATCTCATACCAAATGAAGGATCTATATAGGCCTATCTCTGGACTAGATAATCATTCAATTAGAATAACGTAACACTATAGAAAATGATTAAATCACAATATCATAGAATTAGACTTACAATTCATGCATAAAGAAAGAATAAATTATTATTGAGGTAGTTGCACAAAAAGGTGTCATTCGAGTGTAATCAACCTTGATCTTCATAATAATACATAGCCTCATAGAACAAACACTTAGTTGCTCCTCATTGAATGCTTACAAGAATTTATTTTGGAAAAATACTCATGCATTTTTCATGCATTATTTAGTCAGAAAATCTATATCTAAACACTAACTGAAAATAAAACTGCAAATAGATTGCATCATGTCAAATGATTGACAAGACTACATCAATTACAGTGGCCCAATCCCTTCCTATTTAGTAATAGGTGATAAATGATTACATTAGAGGTAACTAACTACCCGCTAAACTCTCTCATGCTGAGTGGTGAATGGTAGGGGTTCTCCCTTCATGGTGGCCCAATCCCTCCCTATTTATCTCCAAAGCATCCATGATTCCACCAACAAATGAAGACATTTGGGCTTCACAACCTCTTTGTTTCGCATGCTCTTGTGTTGTTGGAAATTCAAATACTACATGAGTATGGCACTCAGATACCATGTGGGAAAAGAACTAAGTTGATTTTTGTTCATGTTGCTGATGTGCAAGTCTAGAAAAAGTGAAAATAGAGTTGAAACCAAAAATAGACTTCGAAGGACTGAGAAGCCAGAGTGTTTTGGCTATGAAGTAGAGTATGTTGGTGATAGATGCCTCCATATGTGACTTGTATATATCCCCAATGTTCTTAACATATGTGACTATCATTCCATGTGCATTGACAAATAGAGGCACACTGCCTCTACTTGTAACACTCTCCAACTCTTGTTCTATCAAAGTTGTTGTGGCCTGAATATATCCATGTCATTGATGTGACATCCCAAAAAATAAAATATTTTTGAAATTTAAAATTGCTGGAAATTTATTCCGTTTTTAGTAAATTCGAATTTGGAATTTTTTTTCCATTTATGGCAATTTCAAATTTTGAATTTGGTAATTTTAATTAATTATTTTGACTGTTGGGAAGAGACATGATTGGACCCAACTAACTATTTGACTATGACACTTGTATGGAAACATAATATTTTATATTGATTGCAGGAGGAAAAATGGAACAACCATGTTAAATTTAGCTGACCATGACTCCATGAGTGGGGAACATGTTGGAACTACCTCTGGGCTGATTATTACAAGTGACAAATCAGTGATTTGGCCATTGGAAACCCCTGAAAATCAGGGATTTAGAAAGCTACGAAACTTCCCAAGGGAGGGAAAAGACCTGGGAAAATGATCAATAGCATATGAGAGGAGGCAGGACGCTGCCAAGTATGCTGGGAAAGGAGACTTTTGATTTACTTGCTGTTATGAACACTTCTTGAGTGTGAGGCAAGGGAAAAACGATTGGAGCTATAGGACATACATGAAGAGAAGCTTTTCCAATTTTTCCCTCATGGATTCATGGTTAGGCCAGGGGCTGAATCGGGTAAGTAGTTTGGCTGCCCTGTTCTATGGTTGGGAGGAACATGGTTGTTCCCTTTGTTTTTCATCGTATTATTTTAGATATGTTATTTCTTTCCCTTCTCTGACTAAATGTTAAATGGATACATACTTGATAGAATGTATCTGTTGTAAATAATATTAAGGATGAAATATTGAATGCATCCTATTACAAACTTAGGAATTGCTAGAATGTATCTCTACTAGTTCAGAATGGATTATCTTTGCTGCATCTCATTACTATTATGAATACTAGTTCCGAAAGTATACTAGATGGAAGGATATGACTAGTCAATTCTTAAAGAATACTTGTGTTGTGGTTTGGATTACTACTGTAGTAAGATAAAGCGTCGTAGTTGAAAACCCCACAAGTAAATTGTGATGCAGATTTGTGTTTACCTACATATTGAATGCAAATGGAAAACTGCATAGCGTGTATATGTGTGTGTGTGTGTGTGTGTGTGTGTGTGTGTGTGTGTGTGTGGACATTTCTGATATATAAAGGCACACACCGCAGTAGAGTAATTAACTAAGATTTCTTCCATGTACCAGTTGAACAGTCATGATTTCTTTTTAGGCGATAGCCCCAATCAAAAGTGTCTAAGATATATATATATATATATATATATATATATATTTAAAGTACGAAAGTGACCTTGCGAATACCAAGAATTATTATAGACCATCTACGACATTTATACATATTTATATCAACCGATGTTTAATGAAAATTTATAGGTTGAAATGTTGGAAAATTATTGGAGTGAATTGAATTAACACAGTTTAAATACCAGAACTAATCATGTGAGATGCGAAGGCCGAAGGAAGAAGGGATATCCCGAAACTTAAAACATACCCCTCAGTAAATTCCTAACTATGTAAATAGAAACACAATCACCTAAAAGTTCAAAAGGAAAGTCGTTAACACAAGTATAGTAAGTGGAAATTGAATTCATATACCATCATGTGATCTGGAGTCAACGATAAACAAGATACACATATAGATGGCAATAGCTGAGTATTTTTCCTATTTAAAAATCCTTTTGAGGAAGTAGCCAATATGGCGCTAATATATTAAACCAATAAAATAACTAGTATGCCATTATAGGTAGGCAGAAGGCAAACCCGGTAATTCCTTTAAAAATAGTATTACATATCTCATTTGGAATTGAAACAAATGAACATCCCATGTGGTGTTTTACTTCCAACGATAGATTTTTCCATCACAAAATGGGTTACCCTTAATCAATGGTACCGAAACCATGACTTAATCTCCATTTCAGAGTTTCGGATACCAAGAGCTGGAGGTGTCAAGGACACTCATGACAAGAATGATAAAAATGCAAAATGAGAAACCACGACTTAATCGCCATTTCAGAGTTTTGGATACTGAGAGTTGGAGGTGTCAAGGAAACTCATGACAGGAATGATAAAATCGTGAAATGAAAAACCACGACTTAATCGCCATTTCATAGTTTCGGATACCAGGAGTTGGAGGTGTCAAGGACACTCATGACAAGAATGATAAAATCATGAAATGCGAAACCATGACTTAATAGTCATTTCATAGTTTCGGATACCAGGAGTTGGAGGTGTTAAGGACACTCACGACAAGAATGATAAAATCAAAAAATGAAAAACCACGACTTAATCACCATTTCAGAGTTTCAGATACCGGGAGTTGGAGGTGTCAAGGACACTCACAACAAGAATGATGAAATCATGAAATGTGAAAGATCAAAAAATGTCAAAGACTCCATTTCGGAGTTTCATAGACCGGGAAATCAAAGATCAAAGGAACTTTAACCTTTGAAGTAGCAAACCTCAAAATCCTGAAACAAACACATGAACAAACCATGTTAGCTAAGGACATGTGGCATAATCAAGAAATGACAAGTGTCAAGCTGATTCAACATTTCAGGCACATGTAAATCACGAATCAGAGTGACACATGGCAACTATTCGACACATGTCAATCCACGTGTGACATCAACATGTTTAGATCACATCAGAACATTCTATTTTGGGGTTTTACATAGCAAGCAGAAACTCCATTATCATGAAGTCTCGAACTCTGAAATGCCAAAAGGGACTATTGTGAGTCTTGAAAACCTGAAAGGAAAAACTATGAAATCCCATCAACCATCCATCTTAGTGGGTTATGTGAACCGTCTGATCACTTCAAGAATTTTGTGATCATGGATTTTATAATGTTGGAGTCATGATGAATCGAAGGGAAAAATGTCGAAATCCCATGAGTCGTTCGATTAAGAAAAGAAGGGATCAGATTATGAAGTTTTGTGAACTATTGATATGGCTCCATTTAGGGGATTGGGACTTGCCAAAATGCCGAAATGCCAAAATGTGAAAGGCATTTTTATTAGGCTTGTGGTCACAGCCAGTGGGCATATGGAATAAGTGTGAGACCCAATACTTGTAATCCAATGGTGCAGGTGAATTTGAATATGATCGGATGATTATGAAATATTCATACTCTGAGTTTAGCTGAAAGGCCTTACCTAACCACTATCCTGTATCTAGATATTTAAAAAAAAAAAATATAGGGGTCTATTTATATTTAAACTTTTCACAGAGGAGTATAGACTAATACTCTATTTTTACCTAAGTCTATTTGGTCATTTTCATCGTGTGATTATGTGTATGGACTAATGCATGAGGCCTAGGCTATCAACCCCAAAAGTTGTTTGTATTGTAAACATATGGTAATGGGTTATTTGTAGGGTCTAACGCATAAGTATTTGGCCATAGATTCCCAAAGTCGTTTGTGTTGTTAAGACTGTGGTAATGGTTATAGGTACAAATAGATAGGAAAGTAATTATAATTATAGGAATTGAATTAAACATTGAAATGAGGAGTAAACACTTATCATTGATCATAAAACTTTAAGTTCAATGGTAATTACAGTTGACGATAGTAAGGACTCTTGAAAACTTTCAGACTCAATATTTATAACATAAATCTTACTTGCGTGAATCTCAAACTATTCAAGGATATTTATACAAACATTTTATTTTTTTCAGGCAATTATTGAGGTATATTAAATATGGTATTAGAGAAAAATATACAACGCTGGGCCTGAACAGGGCCACATTAGTTGTTTAGTATTTATTCTGATTTATGTAAAACAAATAAATCGTATGGTTACAAATAGAAATCCCTTTCTATTTTTGTAAATTATGGCAGCTCAGGAGGGTGCATAAATTAGGATGGAAGGAAATTTGCAACATGGACCTCCTAGAGATCTAAGATAGAATAGTGATGGAAGCTCACCCATGGAGGTGTTGGAAACAATGAGGAATCTTATTGTTTAACTATAGGTTTTCAACGCCGACAATGAAAAATTGAAGAAAGCACAACATAAACAACAAGAGATAAATGACGTCCTGCTGCATAGTATAGTAACCAAGAAAAGACCGAAAGATGCTAACCATGATGAAGAATTCAACAAAAGGGACTCGAAGAATTCTGGACCCGAAACATAAAAGGGAGACAGTTAGTCTGAAGGGACACTTTCAGCTGAAGACAAAACTATACCAGACAAAAAAAGAAAACAAGTAGACCACCTTGAAGGAGAATTTAAAAAGAATAAACCATCTACCTTTGATGGAGAATCCAGGATAGGAGAAGAAGTTGATGCATGGTTATTGGACATAAAATAATACTTCCATATCTACAACTATTCCCGCAACATGAAGGTCAGAATGTCCATCTACAATATGAAGGGGAAGGCCATCATTTGGTGGCAGGACATGAAATTGGCCAAGGGCCTAAAGGAGAAACAGTTGGAATTGTCCGACTTTAAGAAGTATTTCAAGAAAAAATACCTTTATGAAAGCTATTATGAAAGGAAGAAGAAAGCATTTTACGAGTTAAAACTCAAATAGATGATGATGGAGGACCTTATAAATAATTTTTTGTAACTACTAAGGTTCATACCATACATCTGGGAGGATAAGGTAAAAATCCAACAATTCTTAAGCTATTTACCACAGGCCTACCGGGACAGAATTGAGTTTGACAACCCCAAATCCTTGAGTGAGGTATTCAGGAAAGCACGAATGTGCTATGACTAGTATAAACAACGGGTAGAGTTTCCGAAGACCTGGAAGGATAAAAAGAAATATCGAATGAACCACCGGAAGAAGGGATACCAACTAGCTCCTTATTGGAATGCAACAAAAATTTTCCCAAGGAAGAATTTCCACTCTAATCATCCGAATACGCAAGGTAGTGGTAAACTGGTAAACATCAGAACGAAGAAGTTTGGGGACAACTCTTGCGAGCCATTAAAGTGTTGGGAGTGTGGAGAGCCTCATTTAAAGAGGAATTATCCATGTTTAACTTCAACAAACAGAATTGTTGTTCATAATCTGCAGGAAGCCTTGATAGTGGGAGATGTGGGCAGAAGCCTGCATCAGATAAATGTAGCCATAGATGGTCGACAAGATGACCAACAGTCCTCGGTGGTAGAAATCAAAGGTAAAATCAATGACACTTGAATTTCTATTTTAATTGACCCTAGAGATACGTTAAGGTATATTACTCCTAATATAGTAGAGTCGAATAAACTTAAGAAACTGAAGCACGCAAAATCATGGCTGGTACAACTAGCAACAGGTACTAAAAGGAAAGTAGTTGACTTTATTTCTGATTTCGAGTTCAACTTAGGTGGTCAAAAGATAAGGACCAATCTGAACATCTTACCACTAGGATCTTATGATATGATTATCGAGATGGATTAGTTGGAACAACACAAAGCAGTACTATACTGTTATACAAAGATACTTAGATATAAAGATGATTTTGGCACTATTAGAATATCCTAAGGCATACCAAAACCTATATCAGTCAGACAAGTTTTAGCGATGCAACTCAAGAAATGTATTAGAAAGGGATGTCAAGTTTATGTTGTCCAAGTGACAAATCTATTAGAAAAATAAGATAATCCAAAGCTAGAAGACTTTGTTGTCCTATGTGAATTCAAAGACATGTTTGTGGATGAGATACGAGAATTACATCCTAGAAGGGAAATAGACTTCTCCATAGACCTACTACCCAGTTCAACCCCTATCTCATAATCACCTTACCGAATGAGTCTACCAGAATTGACAGAATTAAAAATCCAATTACAGGAATTGTTGGACAAAGAGTATATCAGACTGAGTGTTTCACCAAGGGAGGCACTAGTCCTCTTTGTGAAAACGAAAGATGGTACTCTAAAACTATGTATCGATTATAGACAACTGAACAAAATGACCATTAAGAACAAATACCCTTTACCATGGATAAATGATCTGTTCGATCAAGTTGGTGGGGCCAAGATCTTTTCAAAATTGGATTTATGATCCGGTTATCATCAAGTTAGGATAAAAGACGAGGACATAAACAAAACAAATTTTTGAAGAAGATATGGACACTACGAGTTTGTAGTCATACCTTTTGGACTCACTAACGCTCCAACCACATTTATCTTCTTGATGAACAACATTTTCAGTTAGTACTTAGACAAGTTTGTAGTAGTATTTATCGATGATATTCTGGTCTATTCTAAAACATAGGAGGACCATTAATTAATAGTTTGTTTTGATGCAAGTAAAGAGGGACTAGGTGGTGTCCTAACTCAGAAAGGGCACATGATTTGTATGAGTCCCGAAAATTAAAAGAGCATGAGCGAAATTATGTCACTCATGACTTAGAATTGGCAATATTAATACATGCCTTAAAAATGTGGCGACACTATATAATGGGAAGAAAATTCCTACTTTTGACGGATAATAGCAGGATGAAATATCTATTTAACCAACCAGATCTTAATGCAAGACAAGCAAGGTGGCTAGCCTTCTAGAGCGAATTTGACTCCGAGGTCAGACATATCAAGGGTAAGGAAAATAAAGTAGTAGACATTTTAAGCAGAAGAGTCCATGGGTTATTTGAGATAAACATCGGCAGGGAAGAAAGCGATCTGGAACAAAGAATAAGGACGACATGTATTAACGATCGAAATTACACTAAGATAATGACAGAATTACAAAACAATACTACCAACTCTGACAAAACAGATCCAAGCATCAACAAGAAAGGACTATTACAACTTAAAAACATACTTTACATACCAGATTCAACAGAATTGAAATCAACAATTTTGGATGAAGTGCATAAGAAACCCTATTCTGGCCATCCAGGTTACCAAAAAACAATAACAACACTTAGAAAACTATTTTTCTGGCCTAGTATGAAGGGCGAAATAGAAGAATACTTGGCTAGGTGCCAATATTGTCAATAGGTTAAGGCCAAGCACCAACATCCAGCTAGCCTATTACATCCATTACCAGTACCAGAATGGAAATGGGAGACTATATCACTAGACTTTATAATAGGTTTCCCTAAAACTCAGAAACAGAGGAATTCTATCACGGTTGTAATCGATAAAATCAGTAAGTCTGCACACTTTATTCCTGTAAAGTCTACTTTTAAAGCTATAAACATCACTGAAATATTCATGAAAGAAATTTTTAGACTGCATGGTATTCCTAAAATGGTGATTTCAGATAGAGATGTAAAATTTACATCCGCTTTTTGGAAGGAATTGTTTGCATGGATAAACACTAACTTGAATTATAGTACAAGCTATCATCCACAAATAGATGGCTAGAATGAAAGAACAAACCAAATCATAGAGGATATGCTTCGCATGTATGAAATAACAAAACCAAGCAAGTTGGAAGACTACCTTCACTTGGTAGAATTTGCATATAACAATGGGTACCAAACTTCGGCTAAGTTGAGCCCTATCGAAATACTTTATGGAAGAAAGTGTATGAATCCAATTAGCTGGGATAACCCAGCCGACAGACTCATGGTTGGACCAGAGATGCTCCAAGAAATGGAGAACATGGTAAGAAAGGTACAATAGAACTTGAAAGAAGCACAGGACCGACAAAAGAGCTATCTAGATCAGAAAAGAAGACACTTGGAATTTCAAGTAGGAGACCATGTTTATTTGAAGGTCAAAGCCCGAAAGAGCTCATTGAAGTTAGGTAATTGTGCCAAGCTAGCACCCAAGTTTTTTGTTCCCTTTGGTATACTATCTTGAATTGGACCCGTAGCATATCAACTTGCACTTCCAAGTAATCTAAGAATTCATAATGTATTTCATGTTTCGTTGATGAAAAAGTATATTCATGACCCTACTCATAATATTGATTGGAACTTGGTGCAGGTGGAACCCAAAGGAGAGTTCTAGGTGGAACCCCTGAGCATTCTGGACTGGAGAGAAATAGCACTTCAGAAGAGAGTCATCCCTCAGATAAAGGTGCAATGGAAGCACTTTAGTCCTGAGGAGGCCACTTGGGAGTTGGAGGGAGATTTGTGGAAATCTCATCCAATCCTTTTCAAGGAAAGGAACGAACACTGAGGATAGTGTTTTACTAAAGGGGGAAAGGATGTGGCATCCCCAAAAATAAAATATTTTTGAAATTTAAAATTGCTGGAAATTTTTTCCGTTTTTAGTAAATTTGAATTTGGAAAATTTTTGCCATTTATGGCAATTGTGAATTTTGAATTTGGTAGTTGTAATTAATTATTTTGAGTGTTGGGAAGAGACCTGATTTGACCCAACTAACTATTGGACTATGACACTTGTATGGAAACAAAATATTTTATATTGATTGCAGGAGGACAAATGGAACAACCATGTTAAATTTAGCTGACCATGACTCCATGAGTGGGGAACATGTTGGAACTACCTCTGGGATGATTATTACAAGTGGAAAATGTGATTTGGCCATTGGAATCCCCTAAAAATTAGTCATTTACAAAGCTACAAAAATTCCCAGGGGAGGGAAAAGACCTGGGCAAATGATAAATAACATATGAGAGGAGGTAGGACGCTGCCAAGTATGCTGGGAAATGAGACTTTTGATTTACTTGTTGTTATGAACACTGCTTGAGTGTGAGGCAAGGGAAAAATTGCTGGAGTTGTAGTACATACATGAAGAGAATCTTTTCCAACTTCACCCTCATTGATTCATGGTTAGGCTAGGGGGTGAATCAGGAAAGTAGTTTGGCTGCCCTATTCTACGGTTGGGAGGAATGTGGTTGTTCCCTTTGTTTTTCAGCGTGTTATTTCAAATATGTTATTTATGTCCCTTCTCTGGCTGAATGTTAAATGGTTACATACTTTATAGAATGAATCTGTTAGAAATAATATTAAGGATAAAAGATTGAATGCATCCTATTGCAAACTTAGGTATTGCTAGAATGTCTCTCTACTAGTTCGAAATGGATTATTTCTGTTGCATCTCATTATTGTTATGAATACTAGTTCTGAAAGTATACTAGCTGGAAGGATATGACTAGTCAATTCTTAAAGAAGATTTGTGTTGTGGTTTGGATTACTACTATACTAAGATAAAACGTCGTAGTTGAAAAGCCCACAAGTAAATTGTGATGCAGATTTGAGTTTACCTACATATTGAATGCAAATGGAAAACTTCATAGTGTATATATATATATATATATATATA
>JZKD02S2389704.1:1007815-1020169 GCA_000966675.3 Picea glauca | reverse complement strand
TATATGTATGTATGTATGTATGTATGTATGTATGTATGTATGTATGTATGTATGTATGTATGTATGTATGTATGTATGTATGTATGTATGTATGTATGTATGTATGGACATTTCTAATATATAAAGGAACGCACTGCAGTAGAGTAATTAACTAATATTTCTTCCATGTACCAGCTGAACAATCATGATTTATTTTAAGTAGATAGCCCTAATCGCAAGTGTCTAAGATATATATATGTATATTTAAAGTACAAAAGTGACCTTGCGAACACCAAGAATTATTATAGAGCATCTACTACATTTACACATCTTTATATCAAATAGTGTTTAATGAAAAGTTATAGGTTGAAATGTTGGAAAATTATTGGAGTGAATCGAATTAACATAGTTTAACTACTAGAACTAATCACGAGAGGTGTGAAGGCCCAAGGAAGAAGGGACATACCGAAACTTAAAACATACCCCTGAGTAAATTCCTAACTGTGTAAATAACAACAAAATCACCTAAAAGTTCAAAAGGAAAGTATTTAGCACAAGTACAGTGTGTGGGAATTGAATTCATATACCATCATGCGATTTGGAGTCAACTATAAACAAGATACACATATAGCCGACAATAGCCGAGTATTTTTTCTTTCTCAAAATCCTTTCGTTGAAGTAGCCAATATGGCGCTAATATATTAAACCAATAGAATAACTATCATGCCATTACAAGTAGGTGGAAGGGAAACCTGATAATTCCTTTAAAAATAGTATTACATATATCATTCAGAATTGAAACAAATGAACATCCCATGCAGTGTTTTACTTCCAACAATAGATTTTTCCATCACAAAATGGCTTACACTTAATCAACGATACAAAAACCATGACTTAATCTCCATTTCGATCTTTCGGATACCGGAAGTTGGAGGTGTCAAGGACACTCATGACAAGAATGATAAAATTGCGAAATGCGAAACCACGACTTAATCACTATTTTAGAGTTTTGGATACTGAGAGTTGGAGGTGTCAAGGACACTCACAACAAGAATGATAAAATCGTGAAATGAAAAACCACGACTTAATCGCCATTTCAGAGTTTCGGATACCAGGAGTTGGAGGTGTCAAGGACACTCACGACAAGAACCATAAAAGCATGAAATGCGAAACCATGACTTAATCGCCATTTTTGAGTTTTGGATACCGAGAGTTGGAGGTGTCAAGGACACTCACAACAAGAATGATAAAATCACAAAATGAGAAACCATGACTTAATCGCCATTTTGGAGTTTTGAATACTGGGAGTTGGAGGTGTCAAGGACACTCACTACAAGAATCATGAAATCATGAAATTCAAAAGACCAGAACATGTCAAAGACTCCATTTCGGAGTTTCATAGACCAGGAAATCAAATATCAAAGGAAATTTAACCTTTGAAGTAGCGAACCTCGAATTCCTGAAATAGACGCATCAACAAACCATGTTAGCTAAGGACACGTGGCACAACCAGGAAATGACAAGTGTCAAGTTGATTCAACATTTAAGGCACATGTAATTCATGAATCAGAGTGAGATGTGGCAGCTATTCGACACATGTCAATCCACGTGTGACATCAACAGGTGTATGCCACATCAGAACTTTCTATTTCAGGTTTTTACATAGCAAGCAAAAACTTGACCATCATGAAGTCTCGAACTCCGAAATGCCGAAAGGGACTATTGTGAGTCTCGAAAACTCGAAAAGAAAAACTATGAAATCCCGTCAACCGTTCATCTCAGTGGGTTATGTGAACCGTCCGATCACTTCGAGGATTTTGTGATCATGAATTTTATAATGTTGGAGTCACGATGACTTGAAGGGAAAAACGTCGAAATCCCGTCAGTCGTTCGATTACAAAAAGAAGGGATTCGATTATGAAGTTTTGTGAACCATTGATCTGGCTCCATTTCAAGGATTGTGACTTGCCGAAATGCCAAAATGCTGAAATGTGAAAGGCATTTTGATTAGGCTTGAGGTCACAGCCAGTGGGCATATGGAATAAGTGTGATACCTAGTACTTGTAATCCAACGGTGCAGGTGAATTTGAATATGATTGGAGGATTATGAAATATTCATACTCTGAGTTTAACAGGAAGGCCTTACCTAACCACTATCCTTTATCTAGATATTTAAAAAAATATATATATAGGGGTCTGTTTATATTTAAACTTTTCGCAGAGGAGTATAGACTAATACTCTACTTTTACCTAAGTCCGTTTGGTCATTTTCATTGTGTGATTATGCGTATGGACTAACACATGAGGCCTAGGCCATCAACACCCAAATTCATTTGTATTGTAAGCATATGGTAATGGGTTATTTGTAGGGTCTAACGCATAAGGATTTGGCCATAAAGTCCCAAATTCATTTGTGTTGTCAAGACTGTGGTAATGGTTATAGGTACAAACAAATAGGAAAGTAATTATAATTACAGGAATTGAAATAAACATTGAAATGAGGAGTAAACACTTATCATCGATCAAAAAAATTTAAATTGAATGGTAATGACAGTTGACGACAGCAAGGACTCTTGAAAACTTTCAAACTCAAGATTTATAACATAAACCTTACTTGCTTGAATCTCGAACTATTCAAGGATATTTATACAAACAATTTTTTTTTCTAGATAGTTTCTGAGGTATATTAAATATGGTATGAGAGAAAAAGATGCAACATTGGTCCTAAATAGGGCCACATTGTTTGTTTAGTATTTATTTCAATTTATGTAAAACTAATAAATCTTATAGTTACAAGTAGAAATCCCTTTCTGTTTTTGTAAATTATGGCAGCTCAGGAGGGTGTAGAAATCATGATGGAAGGAAATCCGCAACAAGGACCTCCTGGAGATCTAAGAAATAATAATGATGGAAGCTCACCCACGGAGGTGTTGGAAACAATGAGGAAGCTTATTGTTGAACTGCAGGTTTTCAAGGCCGACAATGAAAAATTGAGGAAAGCACAGCAGGAACAACAAGAGATAAATGAAGTCTTGTTGCGTAGTATAGTAACGAAGAAAAGCCCAAAATATGATAACCATGATGAAGAAGTCAGAAAAAGGGCCTCCAAGAATTCTGGACCGTAAATAGAAAAAGGAGACAGTTCATCTGAAGGGACACCTTCAACTGAAGAGAAAACTATACCAGACAGAAAAATAAAACAAGTAGACCACCTTGAAGGAGAATCTAAAAATATTAAACCAGGTACCTTTGATGGAGAATCCAGGACAGGAGAAAAAGTTGAGGCATGGTTGTTGGACATCAAAAAATACTTCCATATCTACAACTATTCCAACAACATGAAGGTCAGAATGGCCATCTACAATCTGAAGGGGAAGGCCAACATTTGGTGGCAGGACCTGAAATTGGCGAAGGGCCTAAAGGAGAAACAATTGTAATGGTCCGAATTTAAGAAGTATTTCAAGAAACAATACCTTTCTGAAAGCTATTATGAAAGGAAGACGAAAGAATTTTACGAGTTACGACTCAGATAGATGACGATGGAGGACCTTATAAATAATTTTTTGGAAATACTAAGGTCCATACCATACATCTGGGAGGATAAGGTAAAAATCAAAGGATTCTTAAGCTATTTACCACAGGCCTACCGGGACATAATTGAGTTTGACAACCCCAAATCCTTGAGTGAGGTATTTAGGAAAGAATGAATGTGCTATGACCAGTATAAACAATGGGTAGAGTTTCCCAAGACCTGCAATGATAAAAAGCAAGATCAAATGAACCAATGGAAGAAGGGATACTGACCAGTTCCTTATCAGAATGCAGCAAAAAGTTTCCCAAGGAAGGATTTTCACTCCAATCATCTGAATATGCAAGGTAGTGGTAAACCGGTAAACCTGGGAACGAATACGTTTGGGGAAAACTCCTAGGAGCCATTAAAGTGTTGGGAGTGTGGAGACCCTCATCTAAGGAGGAACTATCCATGTTTAACTTTAGCAAACGAAACTGTTGTTCATAATCTGCAGGAAGCCTCGACAGTGGGAGACGTGGGCAGAAGCCTGCATTGGATAAATGCATCCATAGATGGTCGACAAGCTGACCACCAATCCTCGATGGTAGAAATTGAAGGTAAAATCAATGACACTTGAATTTCTATTTTAATTGACCCTGGATCTATGTTAATTTATATTACTCTTAATATAGTAGAGTCGAATAAACTTAAGAAACTGAAGCATGCAAAATCATGGCTAGTACAACTAGCAATAGGTACTAAAAGGAAAGTAGTTGACTTTATTTATGATTTTGACTTCAACTTAGGTGGTCAAAGGATAAGGACCAATCTGAACATCTTAACACTAGGATCTTATGATATGATTATTGGGATGGATTGGTTGGAACAACACAAAGCAATACTAGACTATTATACAAAGATACTTAGCTATAAAGATGATTTTGGCACTGTTAGAACAGCCCAAGGCATACGAAAACCTGTGTTAGGTAGACAATTTTCAGTAATGCAACTCAAGAAATATATTAGAAATGGATGTCAAGTTTATGCCATCCAAGTGACGAATCTATTAGAAAAAGAAGATAAGCCAAAGTTAGAAGACTTTGTTGTCCTACATGAATTCAGATACATGTTTGTAGATGAGATACCAGAATTACCTCCTAGAAGGGAAATAGACTTCTCCATAGACCTACTACCCAATTTAGCTCCTATCTCAAAATCACCTTACCGAATGAGTCTACCAGAACTGAAAGAATTAAAAATCCAATTACAGGAATTGTTGAAAAAAGAGTATATCAGATCGAGTGTTTCACCATGGGGGGCACTAGTCCTCTTTGTGAAAAAGAAAGATGATACTCTAAGACTATGTATCGATTATAGACAACTAAACAAAATGACCATTAATATCAAATACCCCTTACCAAGGATAAATGATCTGTTCGATCAAGTTGGTGGGGCCAAGATCTTTTCATAATTGGATTTACGATCTGGTTATCATCAAGTTAGGATAAAGGACGAGGACATAAACAAAACAACTTTTCGAACAAGATATGGACACTAAGAGTTAGTATTCGTAGCTTTCGGACTCACTAACGAACTAGCCACATTTATGTGCTTGATCAACATAATTTTCATTCAGTACTTAGACAAGTTTGTAGTAGTATTTATCGACGATATTCTGTTCTATTCTAAAATGGAGGAGGAACATGATGAACACTTAAGAATAGTTCTGCAAACATTAAGGAAACACAAACTATACGCAAAATTTGAAAAATGTGATTTTTATCAAAAAGAAATACAATATTTAGGACATGTCATTTCCTCATAAGGTATTTCCGTAGACCCGAAAAAGACAAAAGCCATTATGGAATGGCCAGTACCTAAGGATGTGGTAGATATCTGGTCATTCATGGGAATCATCAGATACTATCACAGATTTATAGAAGGGTTTTCCAAGATAGCCTATCCTATCACGTCACTACAAAAGAAAGGAACCAAGTTTAATTGATCGCAAAAGTGTCAAGACATCTTTAACAAGCTGAAAGAATTATTGACATCGGAAACCATTTTGAAGGTAGCAAACCCAGATAAAGACTTAACAGTTTGTGTTGATGCAAGTAAAGAGGGATTAGTTGGTGTCCTAACTCAGGAAAGGCACATGATTTGTTACGAGTCTTGAAAATTAAGAGAACATGAGCGAAATTATGTCACTCATGACATAGAATTGGGAGCAATAATACATGACTTAAAAATGTGGCCACACTATATAATGGGTAGAAAAATCCTACTATTGATGGATAATAGCAGGGAGAAATATCTGTTTAACCAACCAGATCTTAATGCAATACAAGCAAGGTGGATAGCCTTCTTGAGCGAATTTGACTTCGAGGTCAGACATATCAAGGGTAAGGAAAATGAAGTAGCAGACTCTTTAAGAAAAAGAGTCCATGAGTTATTTGAGATAAACATCAGCAGGGTAGAAAGTGATCTGGAACAAAGAATAGGGACAACAAGTATTAACGACGAAAATTACACTAAGATAATGACATAATTACAAAACAATACTGCCAACTTTGACAAACCAGATCTAAGCATCGACAAGAAAGGACTATTACAACTTAGAAACAGACTTTACATACCAGATTCAACAGAATTGAAATCAACAATTTTGGATGAAGTGCATAAGAAACCGTATTCTGGCCATCCAGGTTACCAGAAAACAATAACAACACTTAGAAAACTATTTTTCTGGCATAGTATGAAGGGTGAAACAATAGAATACTTAGCTAGGTAACAAGATTGTCAGCAGGTTAAGGCYAAGCACCAACATCCAGTCGTCCTATTACAACCATTACCAGTACTAGAATRGAAATGGGAGACTATATCACTAGACTTTATAACAGGTTTKCCTAAAAATCATAAAAAAAAAGGATTTTATCATGGTTGTAATCGATAAACTTAGTAAGTCTGCACACTTTATTCCTCTAAAGTCTACTTTTAAAGCTATAAACATTGCTGAAATATTCATGAATTTTTTTTTTAGACTGCATGGTATTCCTAAAATGGTGATTTCAGATAGAGACGTAAAATTTACATCCGCTTTTTGGAAGGAATTGTTTCCAGGGATAAATGACAACTTGAATTTCAGTATAATATATCATCCACAAATGGATGGATAGACTGAAAGGACAAACCAAATCATAGAGGATATGCTCTGCATGTTCATAAGAAAAAAACCAAGCAAGTGGGAAGACTACCTCCACTTGGTAGAATTTGCATATAACAATGGGTACCAAACTTTGGCTAAGTTGTGCCCTTTCAAAATACTGTATGGCAGAAAGTGTAGGACTCCAATTAGTTGGGATAACCCGACTGATAGACTCATGGTTGGAACAGAGATGCTCCAAGAAATGGACAACATGGTAAGAAAGGTATAGCATAACCTGAAAGAAGCATGGGACAAGCAAAAGAGCTATGCAGATCAGAAAAGAAGACACTTGGAATATCAAGTAGAAGACCATGTTTATTTGAAGGTCAAAGACCGAAAGAGCTCTTTGAGGTTAGGGAATTGTGCCAAGCTAGCACCCAGGTTGTGTGGGCCCTTCGAGATACTAGCTCAAATTGGACCTGTAGCATATCAACTTGCACTTCCAACTAATCTAAGAATTCATAATGTATTTCATGTTTCGTTGCTAAAAAAATATATTCATGACCCTACTCATAGGATTGATTTGAACATGGTGTAGGTGGAACCCTTGCGCTTTTTGGACCAGAGAGAAATAGCACTTCAGAAGAGAGCCATCGCTCAGGTAAAGGTGTAATGGAAGCACTTTAGTCCTGAGGAGGCCACTTGGGAGTTGAAGGGAGATTTGTGGAAATATCATCCAATCCTATTCCAGGAAAGGAATGAACACTGAGGACAATGTTTTACTGAAGGGGAAAAGGATGTGACATCCCCCCAAAAAAAATATTTTTGAAATTTAAAATTGCTAGAAGTTTTTTTTGTTTTTAGTAAATTCGAATTTGGAAAATTTTTGTCATTTATGGAAGTTATGAATTTTGAATTTGGTAAATGTAATTAATTATTTTGATTGTTGGACAGAGACCTGATTTGACCCCACTAACTATTTGACTATAAAACTTGTATGGAAAAATAATATTTTATATTGATTGTAGGAGGACAAATGGAACAACCATGTTAAATTTAGATGACCATGACTCCATGAGTGGGGAACATGTTGGAACTACCTCTATGATGATTATTCCAAGTGGAAAATCAGTGATTTGACCATTGGAGGCCCATGAAAATCAAGGATTTATAAAGTTTCAAAAATTCCCAAGGGAGGAAAAAGACCTGGGCAAATGATAAATAGCATATGAGAGGAGGTAGAACACTGCCAAGTATGCTGAGAAAGGAGACTTTTGATTTACTTGTTGTTATGAACATTGCTTGAGTGTGAGGCAAGGGAAAAATTGTTGGAGCTATAGGACATACATGAAGAGAAGCTTTTCCAAGTTCGCCCTCATGGATTCATGGTCAAGCTAGGGGGTGAATCGGGCAAGTAGTTTGGCTTCCCTGTTCTATGGTTGGGAGGAACGCGGTTGTTCCGTTTGTTTTTCAGCATATTATTTTAGATATGTTATTTTTGTCCCTTCTCTGGATGAATGTTAATGGTTACATACTTGATAGAATGTATTTGTTAGAAATAATACTAAGGAGGAAAGATCGAATGCATACTATTGCAAACATAGAATTGCTAGAATGTCTCTCTACTAGTTCAGAATGGATTATCTTTTCTTCATATCATTATTGTTATGAATACTAGTTCCGAAAGTATACTAGCTAGAAGGATATGACTATTCAATTCTTAAAGAATATTTGTGTGATGGTTTGGATTACTACTGTAGTAAGATATATCATCGTAGTTGAAAACCCCACAAGTAAATTGTGATGCATATTTGAGTTTACCTACATATTGAATGCAAATGGAAAACTACATAGTGTATATGTGTGTGTGTGTGTGTGTGTGTGTGTGTGTGTGTGCGCGCGTGTATGGACATTTCTGATATATAAAGGCACGCACTATAGTAGAGTAATTAACTAATATTTATTCCATGTACCAACTGAAGAATCATGATTTTTTTTTAGAATATAGCCCTAATCACAAGTGTCTAAGATATATATATGTATATTTAAAGTACGGAATTGACTTGTGAATACCAAGAATTATTAGAGACCATCTACTGCATTTACACATCTTTATATCAACCGATATTTAATGAAAATTTATAGGTTGAAATGTTGGAAAATTATCGGAGAGAATCAAATTAACACAGTTTAACTACCAAAACTAATCATGAGAGGTGCGAAGGGCCAAGGAATAAGGGACATCTCAAAACTTAAAACATACCCCTGAGTAAATTCCTAACTGTTTAAATAATAACACAATCACCGAAAAGTTCAAAAGGAAAGTCTTTAACACAAGTACAATAAGTGAAAATTGAATTCATATACCATCATGTGATCTAGAGTCAACTATAAACAAGATACACATATAGCCGACAATAACCGAGTATTTTTCCTTTTTCAAAATCCTTTCAAAGAAGTAGCCAATATGGCGCTAGTATATAAAACCAATAAAATAACTAGTATACCATTACAGGTAGGCGGAAGGGAAACCCGATAATTCATTTAAAAATAGTATTACATATCTTGTTTGGAATTGAAACAAATGAACATCCCATGTGGTGTTTTACTTCCAATGATAGATTTTTCCATCACAAAACGGGTTACCCTTAATAAACGGTACCGAAACCACAAATTAATCGTGATAAGAATGATAAAATCGTGAAATGCGAAACTAGGACTTAATCGCCATTTCATAGTTTTAGATACTGGGAGTTGGAGGTGTCAAGGACACTCACGACAAGAATGATAAAATCATGAAATGCGAAACCACGACTTAATCACCATTTCGGAGTTTAAGATACCAGGAGTTGGAGGTGTCAAGGACACTCATGACAAGAATGATAAAATTGTGAAATGCGAAACCATGACTTAATCGCCATTTCAGAGTTTTGGATACCGGGAGTTGGAGGTGTCAAGGACACTCACAAAAAGAATGATAAAATCGCAAAATGCGAAACCATGACTTAATCGACATTTCAGAGTTTCAGATACTGGGAGTTGGAGGTGTTAAGGACACTCATGATAAGAATGATGAAATCGTGAAATGCAAAAGATCAGAACATGTCAAAGACTCCATTTCAGAGTTTCGTAGACCAGGAAATCAAAGATCAAAGGAACTTTAACCTTTGAAGTAGTGAACCTCGAAATCCCAAAAGAGACATATCAACAAACCACGTCTTCTAAGGACACGTGGCACAATCAGGTAATGACAAGTGTCAAGATAATTCAACATTTCAGGCACATGTATGTCACGAATCAAAGTGACACGTGACAGCTATTCAACATATGTCAATCCATGTGTGACATCAACAGGTTTACATCACATCAAAAATTTCTATTTTAGGGTTTTACATAGCAAGCAAAAACTCCACCATCATGAAGTCTTGAACTTCGAAATGCCAAAAGGGACTATTGTGAGTCTCAAAAACCCAAAAGGAAAAACTCTGAAATCCCGTCAACCGTCCATCTCAGTGGGTTATGTGAACCATCTATCACTTCGGGGATTTTGTGATCATGAATTTTATAATGTTGGAGTCACGATGACTCTAAGGGAAAAACATTGAAATCCCATCGTTCGTTTGATTAAAAAAAGAAGGGATCAGATTATGAAGTTTTGTGAACCTATGATCTGGCTCCATTTCGAGGATTGCAACTTGTCGAAATGCTGAAATGATGAAATTTGAAAGGCATTTTGATTAGGCCCATGGTTACATCCAGTGGGCATATGGAATAAGCGCGAGACCCAATACTTGTAA
The DNA here is from genome assembly GCA_000966675.3 of Picea glauca. Classification (NCBI taxonomy): domain Eukaryota; kingdom Viridiplantae; phylum Streptophyta; class Pinopsida; order Pinales; family Pinaceae; genus Picea; species Picea glauca. Next base: position 1,009,737 of record JZKD02S2389704.1, on the reverse strand, counting down.
TCCAACGGTGCAGGTGAATTTGAATATGATCAGAGGATTATGAAATATTTGTACTCTGAGTTTAACCAGAAGGCCTTACGTAACCACTATCCTATATCCGTATATTTAAAAAAAACTATAGGGGTCTGTTTATATTTAAAAATTTTCGCATAGGAGTATAGATTAATACTCTACTTTTACCTAAGTTTGTTTGGTCATTTTCATTGTGTGATTATGTGTATGGACTAATGCATGAGGCCTAGGCCATCAACCCCCAAATTCATTTGTATTGTAAACATATGGTAATGGGTTATTTGTAGGGTCTAACGTGTAAGGATTTGGCCATAAAGTCCCAAAGTCATTTGTGTTGTTAAGACTGTCGTAATGGTTATAGGTACAAACAGATAGGAAAGTAATTATAATTACAGGAATTGAAATAAACTTTGAAATGAGGAGTAAACACTTATCGTCGATCAGAAAACTTTAAGTTGAATGGTAATGAAAGTCGACGACAATAAGGACTCTTGCAAACTTTCAGACTCAAGCTTTATAACAAAAAGATTACTTGCATGAATCGTGAACTATTCAAGGATAGGATATTTATACAAACATTTTTTTTTTTAGACAATTTTTGAGGTATATTACAGTTGATACCATGTTGATATACTCTTGTTATATCAAAGTTGTTTTACCTTGAATATATCCATGTCATTGATACCATGTTGATATGATGGCATGTGGAATTTTGTAAAGATACTTGCCCATACAAAATGTTCTTTACAATAAACAAATACTAGAGTCAATTGAGTAGATTTAAAACAAAGAAGAGAGTGACAACCGAGGAAGCTCGGTGATTCTATCTTTCTTTATTTAAAAAAAAATACTCTTTTCCATTGTTGCGTCTCTGAAGGGGTACCAGTGATGTATTCTAAAAGATAATGTTGCTCAGAGGCTTTTGACTACCATTGCAACAAATTACCACAAATGGAAACATATCCTACCTTACATTGGGGAGCTTCGAAGACAAATATGAAGTGGGTTGAAGGTTGCTGAAGAAACCATAACAGTTTCGGTAGGTGACTAATGTACATATCAAGAAATGAATTGAATAAGAAAGAATGCACATACTTAAGTGTTTCTGACTCACCAAGATTGAGCTAGCTACCTCAATATTTCCTACAAATACCAACACCCTGAAGAACAACACGCTTTTACAATAAACCCTATCTTATTAACTTCTCCATATATGAATGGATTCCTATGCAATTGATTCTAACCAACTATACTATACTTTGAAAAATGCAGTCCACAATAGCTTTACTAGCTACCTCAATATTTCCTACAAATACCAACACCATGAAGAACAACACGTTTTTACAATAAACCCTATCTTATTAACTGCTCCATATATGAATGGATTCCTATGCAATTGATTCTAACCAACTGTACTATACTTTGAAAAATGCAATTTGCATGAAGATTTCTCTATACTTTGAAAATAGGAACTGCAAGTAAACCTTTGATAATATGTTTCCACTTGTGTTGGAATACGTGATGTGCTAGTTGACCTGTTGGATGAGGCTACTTGAATAGAGACCCTTTTTGGCAGAATAAAGGTTGGGAATGCACCAGTTGATGATGAAGGTTGAATATGGCCTTGATGTTGAAATTGTGCAAGTTGGATTTCTATCTCAGCAGCCTCTTGAGAGAAAAGTATAAAGAGGGGGCACTGAGAAAATAGTTATGAGGAATGAGACCCATGGTGTGTTCCATAGAGAGAGACGAGGGTAGTCTCTGTTGATACTGAGAGGGGGGTGAATCAGTATCCAGTACAATTTAAAACCTTTTTAAACTTATACTTAAACCATTCAATTATATTCAATGAGCAATGAACAATAGTATAAGAGTTACACCAATACACCACAATACACCATGCACAATAT
>JZKD02S2389704.1:940236-956603 GCA_000966675.3 Picea glauca | reverse complement strand
ATAAATCTCTGCCCTGTGATGATGTCCCAAAATGGGGACATTACAGGGTCAGCCCCGAGCTGGGACTAAAATCCACTCAAGTAAAGGGATTCCTACCTAGGTTGAGACAATATAGACAACATGAAGGGTTTCATACTAGGATCCAACTCAAACTAAAAACGTACAACCTCTCATTCCCCACATGGTTGTACCACCCAAGGAAGTGTTCCCCTTCTCTTCTCAATAGTCCTTCAGCTTCTCCACTCCCCTTATAAAGATTTAATAATAGGTCAGACATGAAGTCTCATACCACTATAGTTGTAGTTGGGCTCTCTCAGGAAATCACTTTCCCAACAATTATTTAACCCAGAGAGAGTTTCTCATGGGCCTGACAACCCGCATCCTCAATCCATGGGCATGACAACCTGCCTCTTTAATCCCACGAGCCTAACATCCCGTTTCTTCAGTCCCATGGGCCTAGCAACTTGTTTCTTCAGTTTAGTGTTTATGTTAACCATTTATAGTTAATGGTGAAGACGACAACAAAATTCAAGTAAGTAATAGGTGAAGGAAGCAACACCTTTCAAGAAATGGAACAATGGATCATGTAGGTACATATGAGTTGTACATCCCAAGAGGAATATGGTTTACTGTTGATAACAAGAAAGGTACAGGTAACTCATGATTGTGTGAAGGCTCGAGGAGTGCGTGAATGATTTAATGGTCACCTGGCGGAGAGAATTCCTAAGTGCGTGATTGGCCGATTGAGTCACCTGACTCCGTCAGAGTGAAACAAGAAAAATTCCCCCACACTTATTTTCATGCACCCTTGATGACACATGGATCTCAAGGAGATTGTTTCTCTGCACTTGGGTTTCATTCTCTTTCCCATAAGAACTTAGGATAAAATAATTGTCCTCACCATAGTCTTTAAGAATAATATTATAATATTCCTTTGGAAATAAACCGTCTAGCTTAGCCCCATTTCTAGGTTGTTTTCCCCTCACTTTCCCTTCCCACTAGATTTTAGTCCCCCATAATCTTTTAACGTGGTTGGTCTACACACAAAGATGTATTATATTAATGATATGAGTTTTTACATATACAAAAATAGGCTCATTGTGCTTTAGCATCTAGGCTCTCTGGTCTAATCATCACATAAGCCTCCTAGGTTATAATCACCTCACTCACCATCCTATAAAACACATTTACAATTCAAATGGGGCTCGATGCTTGTGTATTACATTCCCCTCCCCTTATTTATGCATTGTCCTTAGTGCATATTATATACATATTACCATCAAAATTTTCAGAAATCTTCAAAAAGGTGTGGGTATTCTTCCCGCATAGCATCCTCATGCTCCCAAGTTACATCCTCGGGGCCGTACCAGGTCCATTGGACCTTTACTAGCTCTATGGCTCAATTATGGAGATGTTTGATCTTCCGGTCTAGTATGCACACCGAATGCACTTGAAAATCACCTTCTTGATCCACCTGAATCACATTCCAATCAATAACATGATTAACATCAGGTACATATTTTTTGAGCAATGATACATGGAATACATTATGAATAGACATTGATGCAGGTAATGAAAGAATATATTCTATAGGCCCAATCCTCTTTAGGATTTCAAACTACCCACAATAACGAGTTGCTAACTTTAAACAATTTCCCAACTTCAGGGAACTTCTATTAGCCTTCACTTTCAATAATACATGGTTACCCACTTTAAATTCCATGTGAGTTCTTCCCTTATCAACATAATTTTTAGGCCTTTCTTGAGAAACCCTTAAATTCTTCTTTATTTTTGACATCTTCTCTTCCATTTCCACGAGGGAATCTGACCCAACCACTTCTCTATATGTTGGGTTGTCCCAACTTACAAGTGTGTTGCACCTTCTATCATAAAGTTCCTCAAATGGGTTCATCCTTAAAAAGAAAACCCATTTTTATAAGAAAACTCTACCAAGTGTAGGTATTCTTTCCATTTTGATGGTTTATCCATCACATACATCCTTAACATATCTTCAATGACTTTATTCACCCTCTTTGTTTGTCCATCAGATTTTGGATGACAAGTTGTGCAAAAATTCAAATTCATTCCAAAACCTTTAAATAATCCTTTCCAAAAGTTGGAAATGAATTTTGAATCTCTTTCAGACACAATTGTCTTGGGTATACCATGCAGTCTAGCAATTTTCTTAATATAAATATCAGCAACGTTGGACTCCTTTTGAGTGACCTTCACTAGAATGAAATGGGAAGAATTGGTAAGCTTGTCCACCACTACCATGATAGAATCATGATGCTTTCTTGTTCTAGGCAGTTTGGTGATGAAGTCCATTGTTACCTCTTCCCATTTCCACTCAGCAATGGGTAATGGCTACAAAAAATTAGATGGTTGTTTATTCTCATCCTTGACCTTTTGACACTTCAAACATTTTGCAATAAACTCATGAACTTCCTTCTTCATTCCTGGCCAATAATATTTTCTATTGACAACTGCAATAGTTTTGTAATACCCTGGGTGCCTAGCATAAGGTACATTGTGAATTTCTTTCAATATTAGATTTTTCAATTCCTCAAAATTCGATACATAAATTTTTCCTCTCCACATGAGAACTTCATGATTTCCCAGCTTGTAGTCTTCAACTTTCTCCTGCAAAATACCTTCCTGGAATTTTTCCATTAATTCCATGTATTGCAAATCTAATTTTGTAGCCTCTAAGTTTTTGTCTTTCAAATCGGATTGGTACATGCTAATGGTTTTAGCATGAAACTCATGCACTCTTCTATTGAGTGCATCAACCACCTTGTTCTCCTCCCCCTTGACATGATTTATGTCAAAGTTATATTCACTAAGAAATTATAACCTCTTGATTTGTATGGAATTTAGAGTTGGTTGTCAAAATAAATATTTCAGACCATGATTGTTTGTTCTTAACTTGAACATTTTCCCCATGAGATAGTGCCTCCACATCTTCAAGGCATGGACTATGGCTTCATGTTACAGATGAAATTTGCACACCTAGGTACCTCTCCCTAAGTGTCGTAAGTGTCATATAAGTGTCTAATACACTTTGACACCATGAAATCACCTATGTCACAATCCCTATTCAATGTGGAGGAGGGATATATTACATGAAGGCCAAAATACCAAGTGCACATGAATTCATATTAATATTCATGAAAACAAAATGAATTAAATGTGAGAATCAAGTGCATATGAATTATTATTAATATTCATGAAAAATAAATTAATCAAGTGTGGGAATCCACCTCACATTTGGTTTCCTATTTTATAGGGAAGTTGAAGGTTCTCATGGATGGTTGAAATATTTCCTCCTTAAAATACTTAAGAGATATTTCCTCGCTAAAATACTTAAGAGAAATGTTTTCCCTAAATATCTTCCAGATCCCTTTTTAGTGGATCTCATGAGTGATCTTATCCATGGTGGTTAAGCCTCCAAATCCTATATATTGAGGAATTTCCATGGAGATGAGGGGAGGAATATTAGAGGTATAAAACCTATGGTATTGGGAGAAAGATTTAGGATATTGAACCAATGGTCTTGTGAGCTTTGTGCAAGGGCTGGATGAGGAGGACTTGGAGAGGCTACTACGAATTCATCAATGGTTTGTAAGTATCTCTTTTGAGTTCTCATTAATATATATGTGCTTGGCCTGTTTCTTTCAAGTTTGTGTACATTTTCATGAATTTGTCTCTTTGGATAAATCTAGTTTTAAACTAATCATAATAGAATAGGACATATGTTTTGTCTTCGTTGTTTATTGGATTGTAGGACTTGTTGAATGACTTGAAGATCGTGATCAACCTAGAATGAGTGAGGACAAACTTCATAAAAAGGTACTCATACTTTCTTCCTCTTTTCTATTGACTAGTTTAGATATTTTTAAAGGGATGCCAGTGTTCAAAGTTATCACCTTTTTGTCTTGGTCATAGGGGTCTAAGATCCAAGAGGACATTCACCTATCCACAGGGGAATTTTCCTACAAAAAAAATTGGCAAATCCACTGGGGAGGACATGGATTTGTATTTCCTTGGATTGTCCCTTCCTGTTTCCCACATTTTATATCATTTTTACTATTTTTTCATGATCCATTACTTTTCTCCCATCTTCACTAGCAATTTCACCAATTTCTGTGCATTCTGCGTGAGTTTTTCTTTAATTGATCGGCTCTTTTTTGAGTTTATGGGAAGATAAATTCCCCCCCTGTAGGCCATATCAGAGAACTTATATATAATCAACACTCCCTTTCAGTGATTTATAGATCATTTTAGCACTCTATGCCCTTGAGTTAGGGAGCATAGATCTCCTTTTTTGAGGTTTTTTGCCTGTTTCTCATCAGATTTTTGAAGCATGTTTTGCAGAGGTCCTTTCCAGGGTTTTCAATTTGGTTTGTGAAGTTCTTTGGGTTGATATTTTATTCTTATCACTTCCTATTGTCTTTATTTAGGCCTAAAATGTTTTCAAAAATGTGAAATTTCCCTTTCTAGCTGCTTGTTTTGTCGGGACAATTTGAGTGATTCCTCTTTCTACCTGTCTTTTCTTGGATTCTTCTCTACATTTTTTTGTATTCCTTGAATGCTTATTGGTTTTAAAATCCTTGATTGAGTTATTTTTAGAACAATCTGATACTTTTTTTCTTTTATTTCTCACTGCTTTGAGTGCATGCTTTGTTTGTAGCCTTTTTGCTTCATGTCTTTTGCATCTGCATCTGACTCTTATTTTAATTGAAAGTAGTGGAGAATTAAAGTATTTAGATTTAATTTATTTATACATTAGAATCAAAGAAATAATATATTTTCATTCTTTCTTTTGGTTAGTGAAACTATATTGCATTTCAAGTAGTGAAATTGCATGGTTTTTGGCATTTTTGGTCTTGTATTCTTAAAAAAATATCCAAGAATCATGTATTGGTGTACAATCTCTTTGGATCACTTATTGAAAATATTGATATCGATGAGTTTAATAAAATTTTTGAACATTGTGCATCCGGGAAGGATAAATCATTTTCTTCTTCTCGTAATATAACTTTCATCGAAGTGAAATATTTGCATTCTCATTTCTTTGCATTATTTAGAGTTGATCAAAACATCATTTAGTCCACACAATTTTCCTCTTGAGTAAACAACAACCTTAAAAATCAAGCACTAAACTAAAATTTATTAGACATTTTACATTTTCTAGTAGAAAACCTACATTACCTTAGGTTGTAGGGCTTTGGAATAGGTTGAAAGGATAACTTTCCAAAGCTGTCAAACAAACTTAGCATCCTACGACAGGGAGAGTAAAATCCAATTTGCGTATAAGCATAGTTGGGATCCCCCTCTCACACTGGGGTTACACACGAGGTCATGTTCGGGAGAGAAACAAAGATTATCCCTCTGAGGCTTAACAATTCATAGTAGTCAGATCATATATTGGGGGTTCTTCTTGAGGTCCAACTATCTTCATTTGGTATCGGTGCTTCATGAATTTTGAATCCGTTACGGGTCCTCTGGAGTTCTACTGGTCCACTTGCTATAGTTCTCTCGAAGGATTTCGAACTTGTTATCCTTCCCATACGTTCAGACTAGACTATCGAATTTACCCACCCATAGGCTAAATACGAGTTGGTGACCTTAGTAGCCATAATATTTAGGGTCTTTACACAAGGTGACAATGAGGGTAAGTCTTCATTGTACCTGGAACAAACGTTGGGCAAACTCACTCAGGCTCCTTGGAGGTTAAATCCATGTTTATTGTGTGGAATCTTGCACCAAGGCATAATTCTATTATGCATGTCGCGAACGTAACTGATCCACCCACTCTATTCTAGCCCCTTCCTATATTGATCTTGCGATGTTGGATTTCATCACCAACTAGTGGTTTCATTGTGGGAAGGTTTGTTTGATTATTTGCTTCTTAGTTTCGTAGCGTCTGTTTTTTGTTTTCCTGAGTGGACCTTAGGCCGAGTCAATGTCAATGGTGCCAAATCCTAGGAAAACCAATAGAGGAACCCCTTTTCCCGAGAAACCTTTCGCCTTTCCTTCTTTTGGAAACGTTGGTCCTTTGTGCATTTCCACACTAAGTCTCCCAGGACTCACGATCGGATTACCGGTTTGGTTGTTCCCCACTCTAATGATCTTGAATATTATTAGTTCTTCAACTGCACCTAATGCTTCATATGTAAGTAAACCACCCACACATCAAACTCATGTCGACGTTTCTCCTTCTTGACATGTTAAGTCTCCTTCCCTTTCTCCTTCTTCACCTAGTGAAATATCTAAAGAAAGTAGCCAGTTTGATAAGAAGAAGAAGAAATGAAAAGAGAAGAAGAAGAAGAACCCGAAAAGGACCAATCCAACCACATCAGATGTTGGATCCAAGCAACTAGCTATTTTTAATCGTACTGGGAGTGTTGATGACGTTGACAAGATTAAAATGAAGAATCTAAAACCCAAATTGTCTTGCAGTATTTGTAAGGGTTACCACATTCTGAGGGATTTCCCTAGTCTTCCCAAAGTCTTATAAATGTGGTCTTCCATGTCATTAGCCCCTGCTAGACATGCTGGTGATGCCCTGTCAACTAGCAATGTTAAGGTTGGTAATAATAATACAATTGTGAATTTTCCTTGCATGTTATGTGAGGGTTATCATTACTCTCACATTTTTCCTCATATGGACGAGGCTTCTTCTATTTTGGAAAATCATCAAATCCCCACTAGTTATTGTAAGATTCCTCCCAACCCATCGTTAGTTGATGGAATGGTCAATCTGGTTCCATCCTTGGTCAATCTAATTGATTAAGTGGTCAATGTGGTTTCTTCCTTGGTTGAACCAATAACCAAAGTGGTTGATCCAGTTATGTCATTGATAAGCCCCACTCTTCATATAAAGAGTGAACCCAAAGTGATTGATTCAGTCCCTTCATCGGTCAATCCCACCCTTCATCTGAAGAGTGCCAAATTGGTCGATTTGGTTCCACCATTGTCCGATCCCACTCCTCCCTTGAGGAGTTCCAAAGTGGTTGCTTAGGTTACATCATCGGTCAATCCCACTCCTCCTCTAAAGAGTGATAAATTGGTCAATCTGGTTCTGCCATCGGTTGATCCCACTCCTCCTTTGAAGAGTGTAACCAAAGTGGTCGATCTGTTTCCACCACCAGTCGATCCCACTCCTAAATCAAAGAGTGAGTATGTCGCTCAGGTCTATCTTTTTAATACTGATTCACCCAGATAAGGGGGAATTCCACTTGTCTCGATGGCATCCCCTTTGAGCAATCAGATGATTTCTATTGATTGGAATCATTTAATAGAACCTCATCTTCCTTCTTATGTGCCTTTTCAAACCACCATGCAGGTTTGTGATAGGAGTATTCCTAACACTGTAATAGACAAAGGTTCTTCTGTTAGCATCTTATCCGCGAATTCTTGGCAAGTTTTTTGTTCCTCGTGTTAGAAAACCAGGACCGTGGAGCAATAAAATAAAACAAATACGGAAACAAAACACATAAGATACACAATACAAGAGAGACACAGATTTGTGTGGTTCACCCAGTGTGGGCTACGTCCACCAGTGAAATTGCCAGGTCCTTCCTTTATTATTATCTAGCAAATGAAGGGATACAACCTACAACAAAACCCGTTGTAAATTCCTCTTGTTTCCCTCACATTCTCCTCTCTCAGAATACAATATTCACCATCAACCATAGCTGCAATACATTTCCCTCATAATATAGGGTTGCCTTCTAGGGAAAAAAACCCTTACATAATCTCTATTGTTAGATATGCGACCTTATAATGAATGGTCCATATTTACAATGAAATTACAATATACATTTACAAGGGAATTTTTCCTTCAGGGGCTTCACCCCCAAACCCCCACTGGGGGCCCGCTTATCCCCAAACCCCCAGCTGGGGGGATAGCCCCCCCGGACCCCGCAGAGGGGTTACCCTTCCTCTACACTCCCCCACGTCGAAGAGTGTACATACTTCTAGGGTGTAAATATTTTATGGGGTATAAACACGACTGAAATCAAGGACCTCTGAATCAAGAAGATAATCAGGCTCCACTACCAACAATCTCCCACTTGGAGACTGATCTCAACAACTCCACCGCTATTGTATATGTTGGACTCTGAACCTTCTTGGACTTGGAAAATTTCTCATCTTTATCTCCATTCTTGAAGACCAACTGAAACTGAGGGGGAACTCTGTTTCTCTTTGGTTACTCCCTTTGTTAACATGTCCGCAGGATTCTGGCTAGTGTGTATCTTTTCCAACCTCAAATGTCCATATTCCAAGGTGGATCGTATGAAGTGGTACCTCAACTGTATATTCTTAGTATTGAAATGAAAGACTAAGTTCTTTGCAAGATGAATTGCACTCTCACTATCACAGTACAACCTGCTATACTCCTGCTTCTTTCCCAATTCCTCCATAAACCTTTGTAACCAAATCATCTCTTTACTAGCCTCTATAGAAGCAACATACTTTGCCTCTGTTGTTGAAAGTGCAACAACCTTTTGCAGTTTTGAAATCTAACTTTTTGTTGTTCCACCTATAGTAAAAACATGCCATGTGGTGCTCCTCCTGCCGTCTTTATCACCTGCCATATCTGAATCAACATATCCTTGTAAAAAAGTGTCTGAACTTCCAAAACATAATACATGAGTAGTAGTATCTCTCAAATACCAAGAATCCACTTTACTGCCTCCCAATGTTCTTTACCTAGATTGTTCATATACCTACTCACAACTCCCACTGCATGTGCAATATCTGGTCTTGTGCAAACCATTACATACATCAAGCTCTCAACTGTTGATGAATAAGGGACCCTGGACATGTATTCTATCTCCTCCTGTGTCTTGGGACAAATTTCCTTACTTAATTTGAAATGGCTAGCGAAAGGTGTACTAACTGGTTTTTCATTCTGCATTCTAAACCTCTCCAACACCTTCTCTATGTACTCACCCTGAGACAATGTCAATTTGCAATTTTTTCTATCTCTTGTGATTATCATGTCAAGGATTTTCTTTGTAGCACACAAATCCTTCACCGCAAATGAATTGGATAATTTTTTCTTGAGCATATTTATATCCTGCATATTAGACCCTACAATAAGCATGTCATCTACATACAATAGCAAGATAATACAACTTCAATTTTCTAGCCTTTTAAAATAAACAAAGTGATCATAATGACATCTACTATAACCCTGTTCTGTCATGAACCTGTCAAACTTCAAATACCACTGCCTTGGAGCTTTCTTTAGGCCATACAAGCTCTTCTTCAACTTGCATAACAATTCTCCTTCCCTTTGACCTCATACCCCTATGGTTGCTGCATATAAATCTCTTCCTCTAAATCCCCATGGAGAAAAGTTTTTTTTACATCTAACTATTCAAGATGTAAATCTTCTACTGCCACAAGACTTAAAATAGTCCTAATTGAAGTCATTTTAACAACACTAGAAAATATTTCATCAAAATATATACCTTTCTTTTGTGCAAACCCCTTTACAACAAGTCTAGCCTTGTACCGCTTTTATCCTCCATCTTCTTCCTTCAACTTGTAAACCCATTTATTTTTCAATGCACTTTTTTCCGCAGACAACTGAACCAAGTCCCAAGTCTGGTTATTTGCCAAGGAGTCCATTTCCTCTTTCATGCCTTACTCCCACTTCTTTTTGGTGTCTACCTACATTGCCTCTTCATAACATTCTGGTTCACCAGAGTCAGTCAACAATAAATAATACAATGAAGGAGAGTATCATTTAGGGGGTATACTTAACCTGGTAGATCTTCTAACAACACTTGCTGGTGTTTGAGGTACCTCCTTCTCCTATTGTTGTACATTTGGATTTTCTGGTTCCTTTGAAATTTATTTTTCAGTGATCTCATCAAGAACTGTGCATTCTTGTTTTTCTTTTCCCTGTTTCTTTCCCTACAACTGATTTTTGTACATGACCTTCTCATTGAATATGACATCTCTACTCCTAATGATTTTGTTATTTTCATAATTCCATAAGATATAACCAAAATCATTAATACCATATCCAATAAAGGTACACTTCTTGGATTTTGCCTCAAGCTTTGTTATATTTTCTTTATCAATATGGACAAATGCTTCACAACCGAAAGTTTTCAAAAAATAATAGTTTACCTTTTTTCCTGTCCATTCCTCCTCTGGAATTCTACCATTCAAAGAGCTTAAAGGTCCTCTTTTTATTAAGTAAACAATAGTATCTACAACATCTACCCAAAACTGTAAGGGAAAACCGGCATGCAATCTCATACTCCTTGCATGCTTCATGATTGTCCTACTCATACTACTTGGAACTTGCAAACGGGCATGCAATCTCATACTACTTGGAACTCTCTTCTCTCTATGAATCCCATGGTATGAATAGTAATCATGAAACTCCTTGTTGCAATATTCACCTTCATTATCTGATCCAAGACACTTCAAAATTTTTCCTGTCTCATTCTCAACTAAAGCTTTCCATTTCTTAAAAGTATCAAAATCATCAGATTTTTCTCGAATGCAATAAACCAAAGTTTTTCTAGTTGTATCATCAATAAAAGTAACATATTAATGAGAGCCGCCAAGAGATGATACCTGAGCTGGTCCCCATACATATGTATGCACAAGCTCTAGCCTTTCAATCTTCTTTTCTTTTCTGACTCTAAGAAATATGACTCTCTTTTGTTTTCCATAAAGGCAATGCTCACAAAAGTCCAAATCAATTTGTTTAAGATCTGGTAGCAAATTTCTTTTCTGAAGGATCTTCATACCCTTCTCACTCATGTGTCCTAGAAAATTTCTTTTTTGAAGGATTTGCATACCCTTCTCAAATAAATTCTATATCTTTAGAATTACCACGGTTCCCTAAGCCCTTTCCTCTATCCTTTTATCTTTCCCTGTTCTCCATGTTCAATGCATTACCTGATGTCTCACATGTGTTTTTTCATTGCATTTCCTCACTAAGGATAACACTGACAACATCATCAAATTTTAAAGTATTTGAACCAGAGACAGAGTTACTTACAGCCATGACCAAGCCATTCCATCTTTTTGGCAATGAACACAAGATTAGAAGATCCCTAACCTCATCATCAAAGTCCACTTTTACAAAACTTAGTTGATCAGTAACCATATTAAATTCATTTAAATTATCTACAATAGACCCACCTTCTGACATATTCATATTAAATAATCTCTTCATTAGAAATACCTTATTGGACACTGAGGGTTTTTCATACAATTTGGCTAATGCGTCCATCAAACCCTTCGTTGTCTTTTCTTTGGAAATATTGAAAGCCACCGACGTTGTCCGGCTCAGCCATATCATTCCTAGAGCCTTTCTATCAATAATCTCCCATTCTTTATCCTTCATGCTAGTCAGCTTCTTTGCTACTCCACCCAATGGTAGGAATAGATCCTTCTGATATAAATAATCTTCCATATGCATCTTCCATAACTGGTAGTTTTGGCCGTTAAATTTCTCGACCATAAACTTTTCATCTTTTGACATTCCTCCCACTCGAACCAGGAACCCTCTTTTCCTATGAGTTACCTTTCGCTCTGATACCATTTGTTAGAAAAACAGGACCGCGGAGCAATAAAATAAAACAAATGCATAAACAAAACACAAAAGATACACAATACAAGAGAGACACAGATTTACATGGTTCACCCAGTGTGAGCTACGTCCACCAGAGAAATTGCCAGGTCCTTCCTTTATTATTATCCAACAAATGAAGGGATACAACCTACAACAAAACCTATTGTAACTTCCTCTTATTTCTCTCACAGTCTCCTCTCTCAGAATACAATATTCGCCATCAACCATAGCCGCAATACAATTCCCTCATAAAAGAGGGTTGCCTTCTAGGGGAAAAAACCCTAACATAATCTCTATCGTTAGATCTATGACCTTATAATGAATGGTTTAGATTTACAATGAAATTAAAATATACATTTACAAGGAAATTTTTCCTTCGGGGGTCTGCTTGCCGCCAGACCCCCTATCCGGGGGGATAGGCCCCTCAGACCCCGCAGAGAGGGTATCCCCCCTATGAACTCCCTCGCATGGAAGAGTGTACATACTTATGGGGTGTAAATACTTCATGGGGTATAAACACGACTGAAAGCAAGGACCTCTGAATCAAGAAGATAATCAGGCTCCACAACTAACACCCCGCGGCTTGCACACGTGACTCAGAATATGATGACCTTTGATAGAAGAGTTATTTGATATTTAGGGATCATTCCTTATTTTTCAGTTACTTTGGGAGGAAAATATTTCTACATTGATGTGACGGTATTTCATGACCCCTTGGAATTTAACCTGCTCCTTGGGCAAGACTATGTCTATTCAATGAAATATTTTGTGTCCACTAGTTTTCGAGTGATGTGTTTCCCTCACAATGGAAACATAATAATGATCGACCAAATTTCATTCATTGACCCTCATTTGATGGTCAACCATCTTCCTTCCATGAATGATCCATACATGCCAGCAATGTCTACCCCACTGCGGGTCAATTATGTATCGAACTTCCCCATGCGTTCAACCCCACACAAGAGGGAATCTCTCCCTCCTCCTGACTTAGATCTAGTAGTTTACATGTTCATGTCTTCGATAGGGCTAGTAAAGAAATATCTCCCTACCCTTATAAAGGTCGTCGACATGTATTCCTTCCATAGTGTTGTGCTTTCATCTAGTGAAGATCTCTTGGAATCCATGATTGAAGTTTGTCCCTTGACATGTATTCCTTCCATAGAATTGTCCTCTTGGAAGCCATGATCAAGAAGAGGTCATGAGAATATTTTTTCTTCTCTATGGTAAGATCGTTAAAAAATAAAACAAAATTTATGAGCATAGTTTCTCTTCTCTTTGGAAATCTCGTTAAAAAAACAAAACAGAGGCCACAAGCATAGTTTTGTGTCTCTATGGAAAGATCGTTAAAAAATTAAAGAGAAGACATGAGCATCGTTTCTCTTCTCTGTGGAAATCTCATTAAAAAATGAAACAGAGGTCATGACCATAGTTTTCCTCTATGTATCAATCTCATTAAAAAAATGAAAAAAAAATATGGGGATTGAACTCGAAGCCATGAGCATAGTTATTTTCATGTGTCAAGCACGTTAAAAAATGAAACAATCACCTCTCCTAAAAAGTCTATTATTTCGCTAGATCTCGTAGATATTGAGTCGAGTCCTTAGCTAGATATGGTATATGTCGATTTGAGTCTTTTGTTAGGTCTTGTATTTGAACCTTCATTTCATCCACCCTTATCCTTTTTCTCCATATAGTAGAAAAATTGATGACAACCACAAAGTTGGTGAATGAATTAAATCTTGGGGGGGAATGTCTCTAGCCTTTGATTATTATTTTGGAGTTAAGCCTCTATCTTTTCAAACTGGGGCCAAAGTACGAACCATCCATGGGTATCCCAACCTTTGGAATTTAAGTTATGAATTTGCAAGCATAGTTTAATTTTGTTTCATGCTTGTGTAAAAATGAAACCAATACTGATCTTAGTCTGTGTTCTTTCTCACGCTCGAAAAAACATGAGAATTTAACTGAGTAGACTTTTATCACTTTTTCGGACTTGTAAAGGCTATACGAAAAAGTAACCGCCTCGAGACTCCATTAATCTCTTTTCAGGCTCTCTAAACATGAAACTATTGCGGATTGATCTTGCTTCCTTTCACACTCGCTAAAAGGTTTCAAAGGGCATCTTTAGAGTGGTAATTTATCTCCTTTTGGCCTTGCAAGACTAAAATTACAAAAAATGACAACCATAGAGTCGTCATTAAGTACTTTTCAGACTCTCTAAACATGAAAAAACATCGATTTTTCCTTCTCTGGACTTGTTAAAAATCACACATTGAAGGGACCATATGGGAATGAACTCTTACTTCTTATAGTTAGTTAAACAAAGGAAGAGGAACTTACTAAAGGTTAGCTATATCGAGCATGTATTATCCTCCTCGAGATCGTAAAATTAAAAAGAGGTACTCATCTATCTGGGTGGGGAAAAAATTGAAGGAAGTGGGTCAAGTTTTTTTAGAATCCTTTATGGAAGATTTTGTTTCCCTTTAACATGGCACCTATTTACATCTCGTCTTACTGTTGGGTAATCTGCTTGTCTCTCAGTCATACCAATTCGATGTGTAGCCATACTTTTTCATCAAGTCAAAGAGTTCTCTTATTGTCGTCACATTACATTTTGGTACTTGTTGAGTCAATGCTTCCAAGTCAGTTGTCGTGCCTGAACATGTTCAAGGGAAGTTTCACTTCAAACCATCCATCTACATTATTTCTAGTTTCCATTTCATGTGTCAGTCCATACTCATTTGATTCACCATCTACAACACTTTCCTATTTCAGTTTCATGTCGTTGAATAGGGATACATCAAGTCCCTCCTTTGATGAGTCTTTTCCTATCGACGTCAACACATCATCCAAAAATTAGACTTAGAAACTAGTTAGTACCTTGGGACCTACATGCCTCAATGGCAGGCCTCCTCATTTCCAAAAGTGGGTTTACATCATTGATCTTTGATCGTATGATTTCGTAAATGTTCGACCTCATCTCATTTATTCACATTCACTGGAATGTACTAGGGTACCTTAGGAGTCATTGACATCATTGGTGATTTCTCTTGCACTTGTTAATGGTTTACCTCAATGACTAGTAATCAAGTGGTTTCTACCATGTTTGACATCAAAACATCTATTCAAATGGATAGATTCGTACAACATCAGGATTAGGAAAAATACCTTGGGTTGATATTTCACTCTGTTAAACTTATTTGACTAGGCTACGAAGGAGATCATTTGAGCATGATGGTGTATAGGTTGTCACATAGATCCACATTATATTAGTCTATGGCTATGTTTTATCATCTTGTAGCTCCACTATGTATTTTTTATGGCTACAATCAGTTCATGTCATGGAGGTATGGATCCATAGTGTATATTTGGTGGCCATATCATTAGTCAATATTTTTCATGGATCTGTAATGTATTGGTCAACGACCATGCTTTGAGTCATCTTGTATTTCGAGAATAGGTATGCCTTCCTCAGAAATGGAAGATTTTTTTAACAATGTTTGATGGTTGTTTGCAGCTTATTATAGGTTCTCCATCTCCACAACCTTGAATTAAATATTTGTAAAGTGTTTCAGCCATCATTCTCTCTTCTGACCTCACAGTTTAGGGGGAATTTTGTTACAGATGAAATTTGCACAACTAGGTACCTCGCCCTAAGTGTCGTAAGTTTCATATAAGTATCATACACCTTGACACCATGAAATAACTTATGTCACAATCCCTAGTCAATTTGGAGGAGGGATATATTACATGAAGACCAAAATACCAAGTGCACATGAATTATTATTAATATTCATGAAAAATAAATTAATTAAGTGTGAGAATCTACATGACATTTGGTTTCCTATTTTTTAGGGAAGGTGGAGGATCTCATGGATGGTTGAAATATTTCCTCCTTAAAATCCTTGAGAGATATTTCCTCCCTCAAATCCTTAAGAGACATTTTCTCCCTACAAAATTTTTAGACCCCTTTTTAGTGGATATGATGAGTGATCCTCTCCATGGTGGTTAATCCTCCAAATCCTATATAATGAGGGATTTCCATGGAGATGGGGGAAGGTATATTGGAGGTACCAAACCTATGGTTTTGGGAGAAATATTTAGGATATCAAACCAATGGTTTTGAGAGATTTGTGCAAGGATTGGATGAGGAGGAATTGGAGAGGATACTATGAATTCTTCAATGGTTTGTAACTATCTCTTCTGAGTTCTCATTAATATATATGTGTTTGGCATGTTTCCTTAAAGTTTGTGTATGTTTGCATGAATTTATCTCTTTAGATAGATCTAGTTTTAAACTAATCATAATATAATAGGAACTATGTTTTTTCTTCATTGTTTATTGTATTGTAGGACTCGTTGAAGGAATCAAAGATCGTGCTCAATCTGGACCGAGGGAGGACAAACTTCATAAAAAGGTACACATACTTTCTTACTATTTTCTATTGAATAGTTTATCTATGTTTAAAGGAATTTCAGTTTTCAAAGTTAGCACATTTCTATCTTGGTCATAGGGGTCTAAGATCCAAAAGGAAATTCACATGTCCATAGGGTAATTTTCCTCCAACATTTACACTAAGAATCAACAGTAATATTCAAGATATTTTCAATGAATAGAAAATCTATATTACTTTGTTAATGTTGGTATTTCTATAATGATTCAAGATATTCATAGATTGATTAGGTTCAAAGTGTTTGCTAGCAAACATTTACACTAAGAATCAACACTAAGATTCAAGATATTTTCCAT
>JZKD02S2389704.1:918569-933420 GCA_000966675.3 Picea glauca | reverse complement strand
AAAAATGAACCTACAGGAAACAGAGATCAGCAAGCTCAAAAAGGAGATTGAGAACCTTTAGGAACTCAAATATTCCTTTTAGATCAGCCTCTCCAAGGAAAAGAAGGTATCAAACCAGCTCAAACAAGAGTTACAATAGCTCCGGAAGAAAACAGTGGCAGGTAAAACTTCGGCCGAGGTTAAAGGAAGTGTATGGAAAGACATCACCAAGTCCATCAATGAGATATGGCCCATGATACAGATCATGTTTGAGCAGAATGAATTGGTGCAGAGAAGCAAACAAGCCATTGAGAAGATCAGATAAGAATTGGGAGAGATGCCTACACAGGCTAATGAAATCATCAAGTTTCTAAATTCTAAGACCAGGGAGGAACTAGAAGAGCTAAAGATTGAAGACAGAACAAAGACCATCCTTGAGGACAAGAGAGTTTTGACCAAGAGAAGATTAATGCTTGAGTTGGAAGAAAAGGTTCAGGCCATGGACCTAGGGATACAAAGATTTTTTAGTAAGATTGAGGCTCTACAGAAGAAAGGTCTTCCTGGTATGAAGGTAACCAATGATAAATTGATGACACTCCCAGACTACAAAAAGAGACTGGCCGATGTTGCTAAGGATAGTTCCAAGTTTTCAGGAATTCAAGGCAACATCAATGGCAAGGAATTTCTAGATGCGCTTCAGTGGGACATCAATATTCAGCATGAAATTCGATACATCTTCGTCACCAAACCTACCTTCGCCAAATACACAGAAATGGATGAAGTTTATCGAAGGCTACTCAAAGTCAATGTGCCCAGTCATCTTCGATGGGAAGAAATTTGTGATCTGATCAAGTAGCAGATGAGTTTTCCCAGCCCAGTCATTCATCCAGTCAAATAAGTTCATGTAGAGGCCTCACCAATGGTCCACCCAGAAAACAACATGTAGTTGTGACACATCATCAAGCAGTTCCTAGATTTATGAAATTTGTTAAGTTAGTTAGGTAAAAAATAGATTTAGCACGTCCTAGTCATTGATGATAGGATCATTTGTAATTTGGAGTTATAAATACTTCATCTTTCGAAGTATTGAGGGTTGTTGATCCTCACACCCTGCAAGCTATCAGACTGTAATATTTTTGAAGAGATCTACCATTAATGCAAAGAGGCACTTTTACAGGATTCTTGCGTGTATTCACTGGTGACGTTTTTCTCTCTACGTTGAATGTTATTCTCACTTTGTTATCATACTGTTTTCTAAATATAATCTTTAGGAGTAACAAACATTGCAAGATTGATCTCGTATACCCTATTTCTGACTCAAAATATTTAAGTGTTCATCTTCTCATTTTACAATAAAGAAATTCTTAACTGCTTCTTTGTTGTAATTGTCCTTCTCATCTTTTCTGCTATTCCTCATTTATGCTACTAAAGAATCTAGTGATTATATTATCTCGCCCTGTGAAAGGTTCCTTTGTTTTTCTTGTTTTAATTTCATCTTTATGATACGGACCCCATAGCCCAATGGATGTGTAAACTATCTCAACCAACTCGACAAACACTATGACAACAAGACCGACTTATTTATTTACCTAGCCTAATATTTAAAATTTGAAACATATTTAAATCATATAGAGAGATCCCTCTCTGATGTTGGAAGGGCTAGATCCCAGCTTCAAAAGTGGTTGGATAAAGTTAACTCTCGTAGATTTCTTCTTCCGAACAACCTCTGAGAAATTAACAGACTGCTAACATAGTGGCGACTCCACTGGGGAACAAAACAAAACTAAAAATTTATAGCTTCATGTTTTCTTTTCCCTAGAAGAAAAGTTTGTTCCTAAAATATTGCAAATTTGAGAAGAAAGTAATGTTTAGAGGTTGATTAAAATTTTTACATATTATTTTTAGAATCGTAAAACTAAAAGTATATATATAAAAATCAAAAAAGAAATCTGGCTCCTAAGAAAGCTTATACTCGATCTCATCCAGACCCAGAACCTGCGATATTAACAGATAACCCAGAACAATTTCTCAGGAAAAAGACCATAGCTGAAGGTTCAGTAAGTCATACTCCCTTTCATAAGTCCCTTTCCTGTTCAGGGGAGCTCGTTACCTTTCAAAACCATGAATTTGAAACGCTTTCCGAACAAAGCCTGGTTAGGACAAGATCCGACAGTTTTTTGACTGAAGTCATTTTCGACCCAACCGTTTTGCAACCCCGGACTCCTGAAATTCTATCCCCCACTGCTAAACCACAAACCACTCCCTTGGTGCTAGCCAGTCCCTCCTCGTCCTCATCTTCACTTGCTACCTTGCCTATCATCTAGTTTGTTATCCCACCTCCTCTTCCTATCATGGAAGCCAGATATGCTCCCTTGGTGTTGGTCGCGCCTCTTCATGCCATGCCCCAAGACTATCAAACAAAACTCCCACAATTCGATGGAATAGTACCTTTGAACGCCCAACAACACGTTGATAAAATGAATGATTATTTTGACCTGGACGAAGTAGATGAGGCTGATGTTCAAATGAGATTTTTTTCCCAAAGTTTGACAGGTGGCATTAAGAAATGGTATAAAGGTTTACGTGCCACCTCAGTCCTTGACCTTACTTCATTTCAAAGGAGTTTTCTAGATAGATGGGAGGTAAAGAAAAAACCTCTCCAAATATTGTCAGAATATGAAAATATTAGAAGAAATCAAGGTGAGACAGTACAAGATTACTGCACTCATTTCAATAACCTATACAATGCAATCCCAGCTGAAATCAAACCTCCACAGGGTTTGGCATTGATAAAATTCCCTGATGGTTTTGACGCCGATATGTCATACCAACTAAGGGAAATAAATTTTACCACCCTAGAAGACATGCAGAAAAGCACAATAAGTGTTGAGGCCAATTTTTTGGCAAAAAGGGCATGGCAGAGGTCAGAAAGGAGAGTTACAATTAAAGAGGAACCTTCCACATCAACTTCCGATTCCAAATTGGATTCCTTGGCCAGATAAATTGAAAGAATGATGGAAAGACTTACTGTGCCAGAAAGAAATCCTCCGAGAGAAAACCCAGCAACTCCTCAAGTTTGGAATCCTAACTTCAGGAGAAACCCTCCTCAAATCAAACAGAGAGATCCTAGGGAACAAAGAGAGCAGAGAGGTCTGGATCAACAGATCAGACCTCCACTACAAGAAAATTATGAGGATGAAGGAGAGGAAGTGATTGAGGAACTAGAGGACACTCACATAAATGGGCATTCACGATAACGAAGCTACTTTCCTTACCCAAGAAGAGAAATAAAATTTTCTTCTAAATCAAACAAAAGTAAGTTAAGAAGCTGAATATGCCGAACAACAGGCATTCAAAAATGCCATTTTGGAGGTACACCGACAGTACAATCTGTGAAGTAAAAAGATTGAAGGAAGTTCCCCAAAAAAGACGATTGAAATGAAGAAGACAATCGAAACGAAAAAGGCCTCTGAGCCATCTGCCAAGAAGAGTCCTGAGTAGAGTACTGCCGAAGTTCCCACAAAAAGAAACCTTACTATTCTGAAAATATCACCACAGCCTGAGGTTTCATCAATTAATCAACCAAGTACTTCTGGCGAGAAGAATGTGGTAGACAAACCAGAATTGATGAGCCAAAGCAAAGTCCCTACACCTTTCAACCTCGAAGGGGAATTAGCCAAAGTAAAAATTCCCATTCCACTTTTCGAGTTGATGAACAAAGATTCTTATCATTCACAAGTGATTAAAGCACTGACCATTGAACCTGATATAGGTACGAAAGCCTTAACCGTTGGATCAACAAATCATTCAGACACTATCAACCTTACAGATGATCAACCTGAACTTCTGTTCGGACCTGAAGTACATGGTCGAGATGATAATGGTGATGTCTCTCTGTTTTACATTAGTCTAAATATACATGACCTGATCTTTCATAATGCTATGATGGATTCGAGTGCTTCCCACAATTTGATGCCTAAAGTAGTGATAGAGAAATTGGGACTGGAGGTCACCATACCTTACAAGGATTTACACTCATTCGACTCCAGTAAAGTTAGATGTATTGGTTTGATCAAGGACCTATGTATCACCCTGGTTTAGATTCCTACAAAGAGCATGGTCATGGATGTGGTGGTCACAGACATTCCCCCAAAATATGGAATTTTTCTATCCCGGTCTTGGGGGGCTAAGTTGAGAGGTACCCTGCAGCTAGATATGTTGTATGCCACTATCCTAGTTTTCGAGCAACAAAGGAGGCTATACAGAGAAACATTGATGAAATACATGTTCAATAGCCAAGAAAAACCGCACAACTATCCTCTTTACTCCATGCATTTTGACTTGGATTCTTTTATCCTGTATAACGATGGTGACACGGAAGAGAAAAACACTCAGCTGGGAGAAGATACATCTGGTCCGGACGAAGGCCAAGAAATCATAGAGGTAGAAAGAAAGAAAAACGTGATAACTAAAGAATTGTCGGCAAATTTTTGGAGCATGGATTTTGATGGAGTAGTAAGCAAAGAAGGAGCCAGAGAAGGAGTTTGGCTGCACAATCACAGAACCAGGTATTCAGAAAATCATTCTTACAAATTAAATTTCCAATGCACTAACAATATCACTGAGTATGAAGCCTTGATGCTCAGTCTGAATCTTTTGAAAAGAGTTGGTGCCAAACAGATTATGGTAAGAGGTGATTCTAAGTTAATAATTAAGAAAATTAAAGGTGAGTATGCTGTGAAACATCCTCGTCTTAGAGCTTATAGGAATGTTGTTCTTGATTCCCTAAGATGTTTCACTGAAGTTGATTTGCAGGTAATGCCGAGGGGACAAAACATTTTGGCATACTTATTGGCTACGTCAACAGCCACATGTAAGATTCCTTTACGCTCGACTCGCCCATACACGGTAGAGGTGAAGTGCAGACCAACCGTTCTCGACAATATCAGGTATTGGCAATTGTTTGGTAATGATGATCAAATCAAAGACTTTCTACAGTGTGAAAATGGCTTTGAATGTACAAATATAGATTTAGAGAACGAAGATGAAAATGTAAATAGATCTAATTTTGAAAATGATAGTGTAAATAGCATAGATTCAGGAGAATTAGGTGATGATGAGATGGAGACTGATATTCTGCATTTGAAAATTAATGTTTTACCTAGGGGTCTTGTTCCTTTAGAGGACTTGATTGATTTTAACGATGTATCCAAAAAATCAAAAACTGAAGCCAGTGGACAAGAAGTAGAAGATTGTAATATAGGGACGGAAGAGAAACCTAGGATGGTCAAATTGTCCAAATCATTACCCCCTGATAAAAAACTCAAGTACATTGATATGTTCAAAGAATATTCAGATTTTTTTTCCTAGGGTTATGAGGATTTGAAAGCTTATGATACCAGCATCATACAACAAAGGATTCCAATAAAAGAAGACCAGAAACCATTCAGACAGAAACTTAGGAGAATAAATCCCAAGTTACACCCTCTGATAGAAAAGGAAATAAAAAAAATGTACGATGCCAAAATCATAGTCTCGTTATGTTTTTCCAAATGGGTCTCCAATTTGGTCCCAACACGTAAGAAATCTGGGGAAATCATGCTTTGCATTCATTTCCGAAATCTGAATAAGGTCTCCCTGAAGGAAAATTACCCCTTGCCAAAAATGAACCACATACTACAAAGGGTAGTTGGATCCAGTCGAATCTCTTTGCTGGATGGGTTCTCAGGTTATAATCAGGTCCTCATTCACCCACATGACCAAGACAAAAACGCCTTCACTACACCACGGGGCACTTTCATGTATGTGAAAATGCCTTTTGGTTTGATGAACGTTGGAGCCACTTTCCAGAGAGCAATGTACATCGCCTTTGTGGAAGAGTTAGGTAAGTTTATCGTCATCTATCTGGACGATGTAACTATGTTTTCTCAATCAGATGACGAGCACCTAAGACATCTCAGACGAGTCTTTGAGAAATGCAGGAGGTTTGGGATTTCTTTAAATCCTAAGAAAATCCTTTTCAGACTAGAGGAAGGCAAACTGTTGGGGCACGTAATCTCCAAGGACGGAATCAAAATAGACCCCAGCAGAATCGAGGCCATACAAAAATTAGAACACCCAAGAAACATCAAAGAATTATAGTCTTTTATCGGAAAAATAAATTTTCTACGAAGATTCATACCCAATCTGGCAGAGCTCCTTAGAAACATTACAAATATGTTAAAAAAGGATGTAAAAATAAAATGGGACACTGAGTCCAGGCAGTCTTTCGAACAAGTTAAACGAGCACTCACAAAAGCCCCTGTTTTGATCAGTCCTGGTTTTACCAAGGATTTCTATCTTTTTTCTTTCGCTTCCAAACATACCATTGCAGCGGTATTACTACAGAAGAACAACGAAGGGTATGAAAAGCCCATATCCTTTTTCAGTAAAGCGTTAAGAGATGTTGCTTTGAATTACAATATAATGGAGAAACAAGCTTTTTCCTTGGTAAAGGCCATAAAAGATTTTAGGGTCTACATTCTCCATTCCCACACCATTTCATATGTTCTGAATGCGGTAGTAAAAGACATTTTGACCTAGGACAGTCCATATGGAAGAAGAGGAAAATGGATTGCTGTCATTTTAGAATATGACATACAGATTAAGCCTACGAAACTAATTAAATGTCAAAGCCTAGCAAAATTAATGGTTGAATCAAATTTCCATGCTCTTGACATTAATTTCTTAGTTGCAGCAGATGAACAGGGCAAGATGGTGACTCCAAGTGTGAGAGAGGTATTTCTCAACTCTCCATGGTATGCAGACCTAATATTTGTTTTGCATAATTTACAATCTCTGCCTGGTTTGAATAAGACTAAAGCTAGGTTTCTGAAGTTGAAAGCATTGAAATTTTGCATTCTAGAAGGCAATCTGTATTGGAAAGATCCTAGAGGTATTCTGTTAAATTGTTTATTGAAAAATGAAGATGACAAAGTGCTACAAGAATTTCATGCAGGAGAATGTGGTGGCCATCTGAACTGGAAGGTCACAGCCAACAAAATCCTTAGAGCTGGATTTTATTGTCCCACCCTATTCGATGACGTACATCATACAATGAATTCATGTCATCAATGTCAGCTATTTGAAGGCAAAAGGAAACTCCTTCCTCTCCCCCTAAAACTGATCTCGGTTGAAGCCCCTTTCCAGCAATGGGGATTGGAATTCACTGGAGAAATACACTTACGTTCTTCAAGCCAGCATAGGTGGATTCTTACTACCACATATTATTTTACAAAATGGATCGAAGCAGTACCAAGCAGGCAAGCCACTGATTCTAGTATTATCATATTCCTTGAAAATAATATTTTGTTTCGCTTTGGATGTCCTGGAAATATTATAACTGATAATGCAGCTGCTTTTCGATTGAAGAAACTCATAGATTTTTGCAACCAGTATCACATTGGTTTGGGACATTCCACAGCTTACTACCCTCAGGGGAATGAGCTGGTGAAATCTTCAAACAAGACCTTGGTAAACATCATCAAGAAGACGTTGCAGTAAAACAAGAAATCGTGGAATAACAAGTTGGTGTTCGCATTATGGGCTGACAAAATGACCACCAAAAGGTCAATCGATATGTCACCATATCAGCTGGTCTATGGCACAGAAGCAGTTTTCCCCACTTCCTTAGGAGTCCCTGTCATGAAGTTGCTTCAAGATGTACAAGACGAGCCAAATGACTCACAGAGAAGGATCAACCAGATGATCCATTTGCAGTAGTCTAGGGAAGAAGTATTCAACAAGACTCAGGTAGTCCAAGAAGGCATCAAGAAGATTTTTGATAAAAGAACTAAGGAAGATGATTTGGAGCTAGGAGATTTGGTGCTGAGATGGGACGTCAGAAATGAAGACAAGGGAAAGCATGGAAAATTTGATAGTCTGTGGAGAGGACCATACATGATTCAAGCATTCAGGGGAAACAACGCTTTCTTGCTAAACAATTATGATGGGATAGATCTGCCAGGAGGACCTGTAAATGGCAGAATGTGGAAGCATTATTTTCCGCCTCAGTAGAGACTCGAGTTTTCACTCTCCATTATACATACCATTTTTATTTTTTGCCTGCATTTTCTGAGTGAATAACATTAGTTATTTGGTTGAAGCCCAAGGAGAAGGCCCTAATCCGCTGACCACTGTTCTTCCATTTTTTGAGAATAAAACCAATCAATCAACGAAGGCTACTAGGTAGAAATTTTCAGAACGACATGAAATAGGATTCTTGGCACTTCACAGGGAAACTAACATCCCCAAGTGGAGCCTTTGTTATCACCCTATAAGTTATAGGATCAACTGGTGACTGGAATATTATCTATCTCTAGTGTTTTTGTTGACAAATGATTTTTCATTCAGCAAATAATTTGAAAAGAAAAGAAAAAGAAAAAAGAAAAGAAAAAGAAAAAAGAAAGAAAAGAAAAAATAAAGGAAAAGAAAGAAAAAGAAAAAGAAAAAAGGGCATAAAAGAATTTCAATAAAAGCCCCATGCAATAATAGTAACTTGGTCCATACCTTTCAAGCATGGCCAAGTTCTCTTTAAATTGATGTTGATAGGGTTAGTGAATAAGTTCGGCTAAACCATTTAATCTTAGCCAAAGTGTCTAGGTTAGATAAGTGAATACATTTGGCGAGATTGTCTAATCTTGGTCAGGTAGCCCCAGGGTAGATGTAAATTCTTAAACCAACAGTTTAATCTGGGTTGATTGTCATAGAAAACTAGGTTAGAATATAGGCTAGTGTCTTTACTGCAATAAAATCAGCCTGATGGTAAATGTTACACCATAATTTGGATGGCTAAAAGATTTTTTGACTAACCCCTTGGTGGTGTAGGCATGAAAAGATTTGGAAAAACCCATGAAATGCACTTATCCTAATGTTCTTGGCACATGTATTTTTCACGCCCTCACTTACGCTTTGTTTATGTATCAATGGTCTGGATGATTGCACCTAGATCTACGGTGTACAGATTTTTCCAGACCCCTCCATCTATTCTATCTTTAACGGAAGGGGGGGGTCTGGAATTGCTGATAAGACCCACGCGCATCTGGACGGCTCAGGTTTAAGTGTGCAGATCTATGATCAATATCGGATTCTGGACCCCCCCGTCCGTTCTGCCTTTAATGGAGGGGGGTTTCTGGAATGTGTGATAAACAACGCGCCCAAATCTGTGGCCAAGAAGAAAGCTTGCATATCAACGTCTCAAGGTTTTTTTCAGACCCCCCCGACTGATCTGATTTTAACTAAGGGGGGGGGTCCCAAATGAAATCTTTCCTCTGGCGGGCCCCTATATATACGTGGCATTGATCTACCGGTCCCGAGTCCCATTGCCTCCTACTGACTGGCATACCTTTATCACCTCCTGATGTCATCATCCACCTTTACCGAAAGAGTCATGTCCCATAATTTCTGTCAGTCGTTCCCCCCCATTCACTCGTGGCAAGCCCCCTCACCATAATTTTTACCCCAATCGGTAACTGCCACTTCACCCATCTGTATTCCTCAGTCACCGTCACCTGCCATCTCACACTCTAAGTGATCTGTTGACCATTTATTACCGGATAACCTATCCGTTAACCAACTGACCTGTCTCCCGCGCCCAATGGACACCCGTTTACTCAAAACTACCCTCACTCTTTCTACTTTCACCATTTACCCACTCATTGCACCAGAAAAATTCACACTGTTTTCTCCTCTGTTACAATCCATTGCCCCCATCCATAGTCTCCCTACTAACATTGTTTTTCTTGCAGGTACTGTTGCAGTAGTGGAGACAAAGTCAAAACAAGAAGAAGGAGAGGAGAATCCATTTCTCCCACCTCCTGTCGACCTTGACAGGATTCCTCTGGCCAACAAAGATCGCTTAATCGTAGATACTAAGTGCGATTTCTATTTCACAAACCTTCAGTCCTGGTTCAAGGAAGTTTTCCTGGACCAGAGTGACGAAATTGGACTCTGGGAGTCCAACTTACCCCTATATCTCTTTTCCCAAATTCACCCTTTTCCAGAGTTTTCCCTCAAGTGCCAAGCCCACTACATTCCTGAGCAAAGAGTCATCATCTCCTCATCTAGATAAATCATGTTCCTCAACACGCTTGAGTCCATCGACCAAATGATGCAAATCCCCTAAGATGACTCTGCATCACCTTTCAACCCAGAAATTCTCATAGAATTATACCAAGAAATGAACTTCCCCCAAAGAGCTCAACTATTTGATCTTTTCCTCCCACCATCTGCTCAATTTCCCTCCACAAATCCCCCTTATCCTTCTTCCATGTTTTGGACCAAAGGAAACCAGATCATCTCATCCCTATGTGCCTTCTTGGGATACTATTCTAATCAGTGGGTATATGAACCCATTCTGGGATTTTTATCCATCTTCTCTACCGATGAGAAGCCCACTACCCAGTTCAACTTCAACACATTCTTGGTGAACAATATTCATGAACAGTTTGTAAATTTCACCACGGAAGGCATGTTCCGGTACTCTTCCATGCTGGCATACTTGTTCGTTTTCTTCCAAGTGGACGAATTCATTTTTTCCATGCAAAAGATGGATGGATATGGTAGACCCCAGGTAGTGACCACATGGACCTCCTTGCTCAAGCATAACTCCACAGAGTTCAGTTTCAAGGAGTTCATTGATCAATTCTACCACCCAGTGGTAAGTATTCTTAGCAGCAGGCCCGAGCCTCGGATAAAGGATGAATTTCAGAGGATCTTGCATCTCTCAGATCACACAAAGACAGGTGATTGGTATTTATACCAAAATCACACTGAGATCAGAGTATATGGGTGTGAGTTGGCCCCGTATAAGCTTCCGAAATACAAGCCTGTCATAATTTTTTCTCTGGAGTATATAAGGCAGATGATAAACTCTGATGACATTCACTTCATGTCACTAAAGAAAAAACAACAGCTCAGAATCAAAGGGCAGATTGGCTCTTTCATATGAAACAATCATGGTGTTGGAGAGGAAGCAGACAGGCTGCTGAAGGAAATGAATTTCTTCATGAAATTCCCATGGCTTTACAATCCGTGTGAGATTATCTCTGAGATGAGGGTGAAAAACAAGAACATCCCGTATGTACACGAATCTAGGCCTGATGTCGAAAAATTTGTAAACCAGATAGTATGGGAGCCCAACACTTTGGTCAAAGTAGAACAGTAGGATCCCCCACCCACTGTATCACAAACAACTGCACCATAGGTTCCGAAAGAGAAAAGGCCTAGGCAAGATTTATCTCCACCTGTAACTGAGGTGTCATCAGAAGAATTCCAATTGCATACCAAGAGGTCTAAAACCATTTCATCTCCTGGCCCGACTGGGGAAAAAGAAGCCTCGTATACTACATTGACCAAGGTTGACAGGCCACCCCTTGGTGCAAGCCTCCAACATATCTTAACCTCAGCATTGTCAAAGAAACCTACAGATTCTCCATCGACCACCCTGCCAGGCAAGGTAGGACTGAAGTTGAGCATCCTTGAAAAATATGAGTTGATCAAGAAAAGGAACAAAACCCTGACCAGTAGCACTTGTGCCCAGTTCTGGAAGTAGACGTCGACTGCACAACATAGGATGCTATCAACATTTGACACCGAGAAGGGTAGAATGCATATGGAATTCCTCCAAGCGCAGGTGCCAGATCCAAAGGTAATCATTGATTACAAAAGAGCCATCTTTGAATTCCAGACGAAGGATGTGCATCCGTCCGATCAGATGGATCTGTACAAACAAACAGGGGAAATGGTATTTTATACGCTGGCACATGCTTCCACTACTGCATCCAAATTTCAAGTGTCCCTGAACAATGTTCAAACACAATTGAAGTTAGAGAAGATATCGTCCATTGCCAAGGACAACAGAATCAAGACTTTGGAGGAACTGGTCCTCAAGATCGGTTACGATCCTTCAAACGTGAAAGTAGTCGAGGAGATGATTAAGAAGAAGAATGATGACATATCCTCCTTAATGAAACAATTTAAACTTCCGCCAATAGAAGATTCAAAGGCGAAGGAGATAGCAGAGAAAGGAGGAGAAAAAGATGAAATGCTCAAACTACTCATGGAGCAGAATGCACAACTAAAGGAAATGGAAGCTGAGATGGAGAAGTTGGTGAAAGAGAATGAACAAATGAAGCCAATTGAAGTCATTCCATTGAGTGCCATTCTGATTTCTGGAGTGAGCATAGCGTCAGTGACAGAAGTCCCATCGGCGACTCCATTGACATCCCTGGAAAAGACAGTCGACTTGGCTAAATCTATGGAAAAAATGAACATGCAGGAAACAGAGATCAACAGGCTCAAAAAGGAGATTGAGAACCTTCAGGAACTCAAATATTCCTTTCATATCAGCCTCTCCAAGGAAAATCAGGTATCAGACCAGCTCAAACAAGAGTTACAACAGCTCCGGAAGCAAACCGTGGTAGGTAAAAATTTGGCCGAGGTTAAAGAAAGTTTATGGACAAACATCACCAAGTCCATGAATGAGATATGGCCCATGATACAGATCATGTTTGAGGAGAATGAATTGGTGCAGAGAATCAAACATGCCATTGAGAAGATCAGATCAGAATTGGGAGAGATGCCCACACAGGCTAATGAAATCATCAAGTTCCTAAATTCTAAGACCAGTGAGGAACTGGAAGAGCTGAAGATTAAAGACAAAACATAGACCATCCTTGAGGTCAAAAGAGTTTTGACCAAGAGAGGATTAATTCTTCAGTTGGAAGAAAAGGTTCAGGCCATGGACCTAGGGGTACAAAGATTTTTTAGTAAGATTGAGGCTCTACAAAAGAAAGGTCTTCCTGGTCTGAAGGTAATCAATGATAAATTAATGACACTCCCAGACTACAAAAAGAGACTGGCCGATGTTGCTAAGGACAGTTCCAAGTTTTCAGGAATTCAAGGCAGCATCACTAGCAAGGAATTTCTAGATGTTCTTCAGTGGGACATCAGTGTTCAGCATGAAATTTGATACATCTTCGTCACCAAACCTACCTTTGCCAAATACACAGAAATGGATGAAGTTTATTGAAGGCTACTCAAAGTCAACGTGCCTAGTCATCCTTGATGGGAAGAACTCTGTGATCTGATCAAGTAGAAGATGAGTTGTCCCAACCCAGTCATACATCCAGCCAGATGAGGTCATGCAGAGGCCTCACCAACAGTCCACCTAGAAAACAACATGTAGTTGTGACACATCATCAAGCAGTTCCTAGATTTATGAAATTTGTTAAGTTAGTTAGGCTAAAAATATATTTAGCACGTCCTGGTCATTGATGACAGGATCGTTTGTAATTTTGAGTTATAAATACTTCATGTTTCGAAGTATTGAGGGTTGTTGATCCTCACACCCTGCAAGCTATCAGACTGTAATATTTTTGAAGAGATCTACCATTAATACAAAGAGGCACTTTTACAGGATTCTTGCGTGTATTCACTGGTGACGTTTTTCTCTCTACGTTGAATGTCATTCTCACTTTGTTATCATATTGTTTTCTAAATCTAATATTTAGGAGTAACGAACGTTGAAGGATTTATCTCGTATACCCTATTTCCAACTCAAAAGATTTAAGTGTTCATCTTCTCATTTTACAATAAATAAATTATTAACTGCTTCTTTTTTGTAATTGTCTTTCTCGTCTTTTATTCTATTCCTCATTTAAGCTACTAAATAATCTAGTGATTATATTATCTTGCCCTGTGAAAGGTTCCTTTGTTTTTCTAGTTTGGATTTCATCTTTACGATACGGACCCCATAGCCCAATGGATGTGTAAACTATCTCAACCAACTCGATAAACACTATGACAGCAAGACCGACTTATTTATTTACCTAGCGTAATATTTAAAATTTGAAACATATTTAAATCATATAGAGAGATCCCTCTCTCAAGTTGGAAGGGCTAGATCCTAGCTTCAAAAGCGGTTGGATAAAGTTACCTCTCGTAGATTTCTTCTTCCAAACAACCTCTAGGAAATTTACAGAGTGCTAACATCTCCTATGGTAAAAGAGAGGGAATACTAGCCTTGTATACCCATGTTCAAGATATAGGGTTTTGTAAACTCCCTGTCGTAAGCCAGGGTTTATCGCCGAAAGAAAATCATGAATTCTGGGTAATTAATCCTATTGTGTGATTGTTTTGCTTGACTAGTACCGGGGATACCCGACCTCCATAGTGTCAAACAGATTCAGCTTGGCTTTCACTTACGTCTCCCTTTATTTATATCTAACATTTTTCAAGGAAGTATGATTTACCAAAATTTGGCCAAAGCATCTCTATGTTACTTGTTGACTTATATGATTATGTGGAAATTGATGTTTGGGTAGACTAGGATCAATAGTTAGATGTGTTCCTAGTTTGAATGCGAGAATTAAGCTCTATTTACACTTAATATATATATATATATATATACTTAGTAGTCGATTACTGTATTTCCATTATGTAATGGCTCTAAATCAATTTAAGAAACCATTAAATTAATACACTACAGTAAAATTTAAAAATTACTTAATCTAGCACATTCGCAATCTAACATTTCAAGTCATAAAATTTAATAATAATTTAATTCAAACAATTCATAACTCTAACCTGAACCCGATGCTGTTGCTTGCTTCCTTAGCTTGCTCCTTTAGCTTTCTCCTTAGGACACCACCCAAAACCAACCTTCCTACCGACTAGTAGCGCCTAGCCCTAGGATATCAATGGATATCCTAGCCCTCCGAGCCCAAAACCTCCAGCAACCCCCCCGGTGCATTGTAAATTCCTCCCTCTGTCCACTCCTCAGCTCTCCCAAAAACCCTTCTTCCCTCTCGTAGAATAAAAATAAAAATCCATC
>JZKD02S2389704.1:894935-915367 GCA_000966675.3 Picea glauca | reverse complement strand
AGCTAGCATTACAACTGCCAACTCTAAATCATGAGTCGCGTATAGCTCTTCATGTTTCTTCAACTTCCTTGACGCATAAGCTATCACTCCTCCATCCTGCATTAGCACGGCTCTCAACCCTTGCTTCGAGGCATCCATGCAGACCATGAAGTCCTTTTCCATATCTGACACTTGTAGAATTGGCGCACTAGTTAGTAACCTCTTAAGCTCAATGAACGCCCTGTCACACTCTTCTGTCCATTCATACCTGACCTCCTTGCGTTGCAAAGTGGTGATGGGTTTCGCTATTTTTGAGAATCCTTCTACAAATCTCCGGTAATAACCCGCTATCCCCATGAAGCTCCTCACCTCATGGGCATTTTTCGGCACTGGCCATTCCATAATGGCCTTTACCTTTTCTGGGTCCACATATATTCCTTCGTCGGAAATGATATGACCTAAATAGTGGATCTATTTCTGGAAGAAGGAACACTTCRACAGCTTCCCATACAATTTGTTCTCTCTAAGGCAGGACAACACTATTCGCAAGTGTTCCTCATGTTCTCTTTCATTTTTGGAATAGATGAGGATGTCATCTAAAAATACTTGTACAAAACGGTCTAAGTACTTTTAGAATACGCCGTTCACGAGGCTCATGAATACTGCTGGCACATTGGTCAATCCGAAAGGTACTACAACAAACTCGTAATGTCCAAACCAAGTTCGAAAGGTTGTTTTTAGGATATCACCTTCCTTAATTCTTAACTAATGATACCCTGATCGCAAATCAATCTTTGAGAACACTGCTGCTCCTTTCATCTGATCGAAGAGGTCATCTATTCGCGGCATCGGGTACCTATTCTTTACTATATCACAGTTCAAGTCCCTATAGTCTATACAAAGTCGTAAGGATCCATCCTTCTTCTTTACAAAAATTATTGGTGCGCCCCAGGGAGAGACACTAGGCCCTATTAGCCCTAAGTTCAGTAACTCTTTCAACTGCATTTTAAATTCACAAAGTTCTAGTGCTGTCATCCGATACGGATTTTTGGAAATTGGTTCTACACTAGGTTTTATCTCAATAGTAAAATCAAGCTCCCTTTCCAGAGGTAACTCTGGTAATTCATTTGGGAAAACATCTTGAAATTCTGACAATAGCGGATACTGATCCAATGAGGGTCCCTTCCTGTCTTTCACT
Organism: Picea glauca; assembly: GCA_000966675.3. NCBI lineage: Eukaryota > Viridiplantae > Streptophyta > Pinopsida > Pinales > Pinaceae > Picea > Picea glauca. The sequence goes on along the minus strand of JZKD02S2389704.1, from coordinate 914,190 downwards.
GCCTCTACTACATAAATTCGACACCCTTGTCTCAAGCATCGCTTGAACTTCATAGTTGATATAAAGCGTAATGACACTTTTCTCTGTACACCCTGGATCTCTATTGGTCTTCCTTCATCATCGACACAAAGCACACTCGTTGCGAAACAATCTACCAAATCTCGATGAGCTGTTAACCAATCCATTCTAATGATTAGGTCATATGCCCCAAGAGCAGTGACGTATACTTTCAACCTAGTAGTACACACTCCCAGGTCTACTATACAATTATCGACACTAGGTCCTACTGCTTGTTTTCCCCCGAAGCCATCTTGACTTGTTTAAAGTCATCGTGCTCATAGGCTGCCAACCCACTCTTTTCTAATGCAGATGGTGAAATGAAACTATCTGTCGCACCAGAATCAAACAAAATCTTAACATTGATATGATTTATCGTACCTGACGACTCCACCACCGTGGATTGATGTTCGGCCTGGCGGTTATTAACTGCTGCATGAATATGGTGGCTACTACTTGCTCTCCCCATCGACGCCTTTCCTTCTTTGTGCACGAACCCTGATTGTAACTCCGAGAAGTCACGCTGGTAATGGGGTCCCCCGCACCCCCAATAGGTAACACCCGATTGAACCTGTGCACTATTATGTGTCTATCTTTGAAATGAGTTCCTTCCCCTAGAACCCCTGCCCCTGCTCACTATTCGCAGATATGGTTGTGGTCCTGTCTGCACCGTTGGCGATGAACGAGATGCTGCACTCGCTGCCATTGAAATCCTTGTAGCTACTGTCCTTGGCATGAATCTGTTACCATATGGCGGTGGCCTTGAGCTCCCTCCCCTAGGAAATGTCCACGAGGCATTTCCTACGAACCCTGGGCGATGCAAAAATGTCGATCTTGCACTCCCAATCAAGTTCGTATGTTCTTCCACGTAACACACACTTTCCACTGCCTCCGCTACTAAAGACGGCTTCCACATCCTTACCATAGCTCTTATCCTGGGGTTTAATCCATAGATGAAGCGCCCTGCCTCTTGTTGGTCACTATCCAAATATGACACATATTTGACCAGTTCCATAAACCTGATCTCATATTCTTCTACCATTTTGTTTCCCTATACTAAGGCATGAAATTCCCCAACCTATTGTTCCTCGTAGTACGTCGGTAGATATTTCCTCCTGAACCTTTCCTTGAAAAGTTCCCAAGATACTGTGTCTCGGGTAAGGTGCAGTTGTCTTTCCAGGTTACCCCACCAGTTCAAGGCGCTGTCCCTTAACTGAAAAATGGAGATCTTCGCCTTTGAGGTGGATGTATATTCCCTTAGGTAAAAACACCTGGTCATGCCTTCCAACCATGCTTTCGTGCGTTCACTGGCGCGACCTCCGGCAAACTCCGAAAGTTTGATATTTTGCAACTCTCGCGTGATGTTTTTAGGTGGAGGTCCTCCCCCTGAATCCATTGACGCTTCTGGATTACCTGATCCAGGTTGTGGGGGTTCCACTTCAGTTCCTGCCGGTTGTCGCCCCTTTAAAGTCTCGTTGATGGCTTCCATTGAGCGCAGTATGAGGGCGAGTTCGGGCGATGGTGGTGGTGGCGTTGGCGGTACTTGCGACAACGTTCCCCCGCCTCGACCTCCTTGAGTCCTGACCATCCTGTGTGCTTTGACCTGCATCAACCAAAGTTGTCAGGGTGAGTTCCAGGATGTTTTAAATTGGTGCTACTAAACTTTAGAAATGGGGTTAGGCATAAGTTTTCATTACTTGTCTGTAAACAGACATTACTCCATTAGGGGATTGGCTAGGTTAGGGTTAGGTTTAAGCATCTAAGCTTCGTTTCTTCGCCCCTATGAAAATAACTATTGGTTCCTTTGCCCTGTGGCTACGCTAGCTTTGCACCTTATTCGCCACTTCCTAGGCTTATGCTCCTAATGAATATGCCGCCTTGTTCCTGCTTGTCCTATTTTAAATAGGATTAAACTGTGACAACTTGAATAATCGTCCACAACTACCAGCCACATTTCAACGTTCACCGGCGCTATGTACCTTTCGGCATTAGTGTTCTTCTTAAGATGCCGCATTGAGCACATATGTCCCTTTGTGGGCTCCTCCATTCATGTCTTTGGCGCTTGATAGCTTGGCATGCGACCTGTATGGCTCTAAAAGGCGCTTGATAGCTTGGCATGTGGTCTTGGGTATGACAATTAAAATATTTAATTGTGAAATTATTTGCAAAAGAACAACGCATGGTGAATTGGTAGGGCGTATTTTGTAAAGACTTTCACGGTGGAAGGAGGTTCGAGGTTCAATCCTCGCGTACTCCATAAAAATTTATACCTAGCCCTATATTACTCAAACTTTAACTAATGTTTTATTAAACTCATTACTTAACTTAACTTAACTAATTAGTTAATTAACTTAACCTAACTTAGTTAATTAATTTAATAGTTTAATTATTTTTACTTAATTTATTTTAACTAATTTAACTTAATTTAATTTAATTAATTTATCTTAATTTAATTTAAAATTTAAATACAATAATAATAATAAAAAAATTAAACCTTATTTTAGAATAATTATAATAAAATAAGAAAAAATTAAAACTCTTAATTTATTACAATTAAAATAATAAAAATAAAAATAAAAAAGAATAATAAAAATTACTAGTGAAATTCTATACGTATAAGAATTGGCATCATGGGTCCTCGCATGAGGCCCACGTGCCTCCTCCTCTAGGTCCTCATCTCCTTCTAGACTTCTCTTCAGCCTCGTGTGTGTTGTGGGAAACCTTGCTTTGGAAATCGTCAAAGAGGCTCTATCTCTGGGAGCTCTCATTTCTCTGATAGCCAGAAGCTCTGCGAAACTAGAGAAGGCAATAGACAGGTTGGTCGATAATAAAACTATCAGTGCCGATAGAATATCCAAAAATCTTGTTGATGTGGGTGACTATGAAAGTATTACGGATGCAATAGAACAATCATTTCAATGGAGGGATATTCGTCAACGGATTTTATCAATTCCCAGGACGCACTCCTGCCATGGAACGACGACCCAAATCTTGTGATAGACCGCTAGAATTTATTTGAAGATCTCACCGTTCTGAAGAGAAAGAAGCATGCCCCACCACCACCTGATTCGGATTATTCCGATGTCACCCTGGGAGGAACTTTCTCTAGAGCGCTACAGAGATCTGCCCAGCACTCACGATGATCAAGGTAGGGTTTATTTTATCTTTTGTACGGGGTTTCTTATTTCTTTTTGTACATTGCGTCAAATTTAGGGAGTACAATAATGAAAAGGGAACAATGACAATCTGATAAAATGTATTATCAGAGGGCCGCAACAGCTAGTGGGCTGTTTTGCGCCAGAGGGTTAATTGATTACCAGTAGATTCCGCATCTTCCAAAGTGTTCTGGAAAACAATCATACGGAACTGAAAATACACTGTTTGAATATTGGTACAATGAACTCGTAATGCGCCTCATTACTTGGAGAGTTTTCAATACCATCAGCCTATCAAATTGAAGCCATTAATCAATCTCCTGTAAGTTAATTCATCAAGGTAGTGGCCATTATCACGAAGTTCACGAAGAAGTTTAGAAGCTTCCCGCTGTCTGCCTTCGGGTGCTACACGACTCAAAATATCACATTATTCATGCCTAGGTTTTGCGCGACCCATCGCGTTTCAGTGAAAATGACTACACCCAATAACCCCAATCCCATGCCCGCCTGCCCACAGCTTCTTCATCTCCCTGAAAGACTAAATAGGTAGAGTAGGGGTATAAAGGTGGTAGGAATGGAACCTGGGTCTGTTGAGCATTTCCGTTGTTTGGAACTGTTGCGGCCTGCTTGTAGGTCACCAGTGAAATTGCGATATACATGACGAAGAAATGTTAATCCAATCACAGATATCTCTTTAAAAATTAGGACGCTCTGGACATGGTTGTAGCAATGCATTCATGGACCATTTTAGACAAAAATATTTTCAGAATTGTTCAAATCAAATAAGTGTTCTATTCCCACCGGTCGCGAGTCCTTCCAAACAAGCCTATATTTGCAGGGTTTTAAAATTTGGCTTATTTGTTCTTAGCGATCAGGCTGATCTTTAGAACTCCCACTCCCTGGGGCCTTTGGAGATTGCAGAAACATGTGAACCTTTTTTTTTTATATACAGAATGTCTTATGAAATTTATTTTGTTATGAAATATAATTTATCCTTTCCATACTATGTAATTCCTTTTTATTTTAGTTCTTCACCTTGTTTGCTTGTTGCAATTTATTCCTATGTTGTTACTAATTTCTGCACCTGTATTTTTATGAAATATTTGCCTGGCATATGGCCAGGAATCTGTGGGTCATTTTCTATAGGAGGAATTGTTGGAGATAATACGTTCTGGCTGGCGAACCCTGAAGTGGGAATGGGCAAATGAGTGCAAGTTAACATGCTCATAAATTATGGTGAGGCTCATTGCTCCCACGGTGATGATGTTGGTAAGAGCATTTTGGATGCTTCTTTACATGAATGAGGGAACGGGCGATCACAACGGTGGTTCGTGTATTCTATTTTTTTAGCTTTGGCTCACACAATCATTTGTCTCCTTCCTGAAYGGTTTTCAKCCTCTGAGATTGGACCCGAAGCTGGTATTTCATAGTATTTATTTTTTATTTTAATTGATTGTATTTACTGAAGGTCACTTTGATTCACACTGTTAGATAATCTTATGTTGGATTTGGTGATCAGGTTCTCCATTGATTTGGGTTTTTGCTCTACAATCTGTTAAGCAATTGTCTCAAGCGTAAGTCAAAATAAGTTTGAACACCGGACGAGAGATTTATATGAACTGAAATGTGTTTCAATGGGATTCCGTAGCTCAGGAGGTACCCTAAAAGCATATATTATTTAATGCATTTTGTCAAAATTTCGCCTCAAGAGAAACTYCAACAGAAAGCTATGGATAAAGGCTATTATGCATACATTAATCTAATTTAAATTAAATATTAATATACATACATTTATTATTTCTTTGTATTATGTGAAGGAAAATTTTGTGTTGATTATTATTATTAATATTTTCTAGKTTTTATGTGCAGGTTAAGCATGGGATTTACTAACTAACCTCTTATTTAGGCCCTCAGTTCCATATTTGAACCAGGGCTCTAATACCAAATGTAATGGCTCTAAATTAATTTAAGCAACCATTAAATTAATACACTACAGTAAAATTTAAAAATTACTTAATCTAGCACATTCGCAATCTAACATTTCAAGTCATAAAATTTAATAACAATTTAATTCAAACAATTCATAACTCTAACCTGAACCCAATGCTGTCGCTTGCTTCCTTAGCTTGCTCCTTTAGCTTGCTCCTTAGGACACCACCCAAAACCAACCTCCCTGCCGACTAGTAGCGCCTAGCCCTAGGATATCAATGGATATCCTAGCCCTCCGAGCCCAAAACCTCCAGCAACCCCCCCAGTGCACTGTAAATTCCTCCCTCTGTCCACTCCTCAGCTCTCCCAAAATCCCTTCTTCCCTCTCGTAGAATAAAAATAAAAATCCATCCCCTCTAAACTCCTTTCCCCCCCCTTATTCCTCCTTCACCGCCTTCCCCTCATTAACTCCCCCACCTAATACCTTATACCATTATTAAAGACCTTATCCCATTATTAAATGACTTATCCATTCATTAATATGTTTCCATTTTCGGGAACGTAACTTAAATTAGTATTATATTTTATTATTAACCATTAATTTAATACTTTATTAATTAATGAATTTAATTAATAATTAAATCAATCATTAACCCTCATGAACCACTATTTAATAATAATCTATTAGAAATGTTATTTTAAGACCTAAATACAGTTTAGCTAATCTTTTAGGATTATTATTAAATTAATTATACTTAATAATCAAGGGTCGTTACACATTATTCGTGAATACTCGGTAATTATTTCACTTATGTTGTATAAGTTATTTTTAAGAGTTGAAATGTATCACTAATGATGAGCCCTGTTTGATGCGAGGGTACCCATTAGGGATTCATTGCACCATCCACCCTCAACCCTGAGCATCTATCCAAACGGTCAACAACACGGAAAAAAAATCATGCGAGCTGCAAATCAGAAGTTAAGTAAAAAACGTTATCACTTTGTTCGTGTTCTTCTTAAAATTTCTTGTATATAAATTTTCTAATATTCGTAAATGGGTATTCTTCCAGGTTTTAAATACACAAATATCTCGGATGTTCATCCACGTACTTGGTGCAAAATGTATTCAAGTTTCCTTCTATAAGCCTTTCAGAGTTCGAAAAGTCACGGTTGCAAATTTAAAAGAGGTCATTCAATATAGATTTCCTCAGTTTCCTATCATGCTTGGAAAATGGGAAGAATTCCCAAAAGTAACTTGAAGTTTGGGTCCGGTTGTTATAGTATGAATTTTGCAACGATTTTCTATAGGATTACCCTGTTCATTTAGAGTAATGAAATGATTGTTTAATCGATCACCACTCGGGTCTCACCCTACCCTATAATTTAATTACCAGGGTTATCATTTTCGATTAAAGGCCCTGTTTCAAACTCTAAATGTTGGATAGAATTATGTTAGATCTATAATACCATATCATTTTATTTCATTTAGACATTCCTTATGTTTATTGTTGATGTGTTTTATTCTGAAATTGCAATACTTAGATTGGATACAACAAGAGTAGATATAATGGTCTGAGTATGGTTACGATTTTGTGTTTTATTTCCAGAACATTATATATATGTACCTGTACATATTTCATTGTTTAGGATGTGTAAGGGGGGTTTTCTAAAAGGCTGGTAGGAGTTTGCAATCGCATGTTGTATGTACATAATGGTTGTAATTTCCAATTCTGTCGTCCACTGCCACGAACACCGAGTTGACAGTTTCGCAAGTATACTGATAGTTAATAAATTGTCAATCACTTTATATAGTGTGTATTCCTTCAGTCGGGTCCTTTTATTCTGTGCGAATGGAAACATAAAGATTAAAAAGTTCTATTAGCATGTGATTTATGTTCTTTAATAATCATATTTGAACCCTTAATATTATGGAGTATTCTACTTCTGTATTATCTTATAACAAAACAACGAACTTAATCAATTACATTTAGTACTGTAACAAGATTTAAGGAGTTTCAGACTCTTCGATTTAGTAATTTCTTATATCAGAGGTAGTTGATTTCTTATTGGTATAATTTGTTTGTTCAAATACCATGAAAACAAATCTCTATATAAGTGAGGTTTCTATTGCAGTCATTAAATCTTCATTTAATAAAACCTATACATAGTACTAACTGCAATTGTAGCTATATGCATTATATATATATATGTGTGTGTGTGTGTGTGTGTGTGTGTGTGTGTGTTTGTGTGTGTGTGTGTGTGTGTGTAATATATGTACAGACTTGATCAATTCTAATTATTCATAGATAGATATGCATAATAGTTTTATTACAGAAATAACATACGCCTGTAGATAGATCTATTCTTTCAAGTTCATTTGTACATAGATAATTCTTCCTAGAATTTGATTTTAGGAGGAACCATCCCCAGAATTTAGTCTTTGATTATAAACTTCATACAACAAACAAATGTCATCTATGGAAGTTATTTCAACTTAGCACAAACAGATGCATTATATCATATACATAAAATAATTCAAAACAAAGGATAAGAATAACATATATGAATTAGTCGCAGGAAGACAAAGGGAACAACCACGTTCCTCCCAACCATAAAATAGGACAACCAAATTACTTGCCTGATTCACCCCCTAGCCTAACCATGAATCCATGAGGGTGAACTTGAAATCTCCTCTTCAACAATGTTTTCTTCTATCTGTATTCCTCTCCTTGCCTCACACTCAATATTCAGTGTTCATAACAACAAGTTGATAATAGTTCCTTTTCCCCAACATACTAGGTGGCGTCATGCCTCCTCACATATGTTATTTATCAAAAACCAACTTTTTGCCTAGGTCTTTTCCCTCCCTTGGGAATTTTCGTAGCTTTCTAAATCCCTAATTTTTAGGGGCTGCCAATGGCCAAATCATTGTTTTTCCACTTGTAACAATCATCCCAGAGGTAGTTCCAACATGTTCGCCACTAATGGAGTCATGGTCAGCTGAATTTAACATGGTTGTTCCATTTGTCCTTCTGCAATAATTAAAACAATATTCTGTTTACATACAAGTGTCATATTCAAATATGTAGCTGGATCAATTCAGGTCTTTGCCCAATAGTCATAATAATTAATTACAATTTATCAGATTCAAAATTCAAAATTGCCATAAATGGAAAACTTTTTCCAAATTCAAATTTACCAAAAATGAAATAATTTTCTAACAATTTTTGAATTTCAAAAATACTTTATTTTTGGGGATGTCACATCCTTTCCCCCTTCAATAAACATTGTCCTCAGTGTCCTTCCCTTTCTTGTAACGGGATTGGCTGATATTTCCGAAAATCTCCCTCTAACTCCCAAGTGGCCTCCTTAGGACTAAAGTGCTTCCATCACAACTTTACCTGAGCGACGACTCCATTATGAAGTATTATTTCTCTCTGGTCAAGAATGCGCAGGGGTTCCACCTTGAACTCGTCTTCTGGTTCCACCTACACCAAGTTCCAATCGATTATGTGAGTAGGGTCATGAATATACTTTTTCAATAAAGAAACATGAAATGCGTTATGAATTTTTAGATTAGTTGGAAGTACAAGTTGGTATGCTACAGGTCCAATTCGAGCTAGTATCTCGAAGGGCCCACAAAACTTGGGTGCCATCTTGGCATAGTTTCCTAACTTCAACGAACTTTTTCGGGCTTTGAATTTCAAATAAACATGGTCTCCCACTTGAAATTCCAAGTGTCTTCTTTTCTGGTCTGCATAGCTCTTCTGCCTGTCATGTGCCTCTTTTAATTTTTGTTGTACCTTTCTTACGATATTCTTCATTTCTTGGAACATCTTTGGTCCAACCATGAGTCTGTCAATAGGGTTATCCTAGCTAATTGGAGTGATACACTTCCTTCCACACATTACCTCGAAGGGGATTAATTTAGCCGAAGTTTGGTACCCATTGTTATATGCAAATTCTACCAAGTGTAGGTAATCTTCCCACTTGCTTGGTTTTGTTCTTACATACATGAAAAGCATATCCTCCACAATTTGGTTTGTTCTTTCGGTCTATCCATCCATTTGTGGATGATAGCTCGTATTGAAATTTAAATTAGTATTTAGCCCTGCAAATATTTCTTTCCAAAAAGAAGATGTAAATTTCACATCTCTATCCGAAATCACCATTTTAAGAATACCATGCAGTCTAAAAATTTCTTTCATAAATATTTCAGTGATATTTATAGCATTAAAAGTAGACTTTATAGGAATAAAGTGTGCATACTTATGGATTTTATCGATTACAACCATAATAGAGTCATTGTGTTTCTGAGTTTTACCCAAAACGGTAATAAAGTCTAGTGATATCGTCTCTCATTTCCATTCTAGTACTGGTAATGGTTGTAGTAGGATGGTTGGGTGCTGGTGTTCGGCCTTAAACTACTGCCAATCTTGGAACCTAACCAAGTACTCTGCCATCTCGCCCTTCATATTAGGCCAATAAAATATTTTTCTAAGTGTTGTTATCATTTTTTGGTATCTTGGATGACCAAAATACGGTTTCTTATGCACTTCATCAAGAACTGTTACCTTCAACTCAGCCGAATCGGGTATGTAAAGTCTATTTTTAAATCATAGTAGCCCATTTTTATCAATACTCAAATCTGGTTTATCTGAGTTTGCGGTATTGTTTTGAAATTATGCCATTATCTTCGTGTAATTTTTGTGGTTAATACCTGTTGTCCTTATTCTCTGTTCCAGATCACTTTCTGCTTTATTGAAATTCATTTCAAATAACCCATGGACTCTTTTGCTTAAATCATTTGCTACCTTGTTTTCCTTACCTTTGATATGTCTAACTTCAAAATCAAATTCAATCAAGAAGGCTATCCACCTTGCCTTGCTTCCATTAAGATATGGGTGACTAAACAAATATTTCACACCGCTATTATTCGTCAATAATAGAAACTTTTTGCCCATTATGTAGTGTTGCCACATTTTTAAGGCATGTATTACTGCTGCCATTTCTAAGTCATGAGTGACGTAGTTTCGTTGTTCTTTTAATTTTCGGGAATCATAAAAAATCACATGTCCTTCTTGAGTTAGGACACCACCTAGTCCTTCTTTACTCGCATCAACACATATGGTAAATTCTTTATCTGGGTCTCCTACCTTCAAGATGGGTGCGGTTGTCAATAATTCCTTCAACTTGTTAAAACTGTCTTGACACTTCTATGACAAGTTAAACTTGGTCCCTTTCTTTTGTAATGACGTGATAGGGTAAGCTATTTTGGAAAACCCCTCTATAAATCTACGATAATATTCTGTGATTCCCATGAATGACCAGATATCCGCTACATCCTTAGGTTCCAACCATTCTATGATGGATTTTATTTTCTCAGGGTCAAATGAAATGCCTTCTGCAGAAATTACATGTCCTAGGTATTGTATTTTCTTTTGATAAAAATCACACTTATCAATTTGGCATACAGTTTGTGTTTCCTCAAAGTTTTCATAACTATTCTTAAGTGTTCTTCATGTTCTTCCTCTGTTTTAGAATAGGCTAGAATATAGTTGATAAATACTAGCATGAATTTGTCGAAGTACTGACTGAAAATATTGTTCATTAGACACATAAACGTGGCTGGTGCGTTAGTGAGTCCAAAAGGTATGACTACGAATTCCCAGTGTCCACATCTTGTTCAAAAAGTTGTTTTTCTTATGTCCTCATCTTTTATCCTAAGTTGATGATAACCGGATCGTAAATCCAACTTCTAAAAGATCTTGGCCCCACCTACTTGATCGAGCATGTATGTTATCCTAGGTAAGGGGTACTTGTTATTAATCATCATTTTATTCAATTGTCTATAGTTGATACATAGACTTAGAGTTCTTTTTCACAAAGAGGATTGGTGCTCCCCATGGTGAAACACTCAGTCCGATATACTCTTTGTCCAACAATTCCTATAGATGTATTTTTAATTCCGTCAATTCTGTTAAACTCATTCGGTAAGGTGCTTTATAGATAGGGGCTGAACTAGGTAGAAGGTCTATGGAGAAGACTATTTCCCTTATAGGAGGTAATTTAGGTATCTCATCAACAAACACATCTCTGAATTCACGTAGGACAACAAATTCTTCCAAGTTGGGCTTATCTTCTTTTTCTAACAGATTCATTATTTGGATGGCGTAAACTTGGCAACCCTTCCTCATGCATTTCTTGAATTGCATTGATGTGACTTGTATAACTGATACTGGTTTTGGTATACCTTGGGTTGTTCTAGTAGTGTCATAATCATCTTTATAATTAAGTGTCTTTGTATAACAATCTAGAACTTCTTTGTGTTTTTCCAACCAATCCATTCCAATAATCACATCATAAGATCCTAGTGGTAGAATGTTCAAATTTGTTCTTATGTTTTGACCATTTAAACTGAACTCAAAATTAGAAATAAAGTCAACCACTTTCCTTTTTGATCTTGTTGCTAGCTGTACCAACCATGATATTGCGTGTTTCACTTTCTTAAGTTTATTTGACTCTACCACACCAGGAGTGATATAAGTTAACGTAGCTCCAGGGTCAATTAAAATAGAAATTCGAGTGTTATTGATTTTACCTTCGATTTCCACCATCGAGGACTGGTGGTCAGCTTGGCGACCATCTATGGATGCATTTATTTGGTGCAGGCTTCTGCCCATATCACCCACCATCAAAGCTTCCTGCAAGTTATGAACGACAGTTCTCTTTGTTGTATTTATATGTGGACAGTTCCTCCTTAAATGGGGTTCTCCACATTCCCAGCACTTCAATGGTTCAGGAGGACTGTCCCCAAACTTTGTTTTTCCCAGATTTACTCGTTTACCACTACCTTGGGTAATTGGATAATTAGAGTGAAAGTCTTTTCTAGGAAATATTTTTGTTGTATTCCGATAAGGACCTGGCTGTTATCCCTTCTTTTGTTGGTTCATTCGATCCCGTTTCTTATCCTTTCAAGCTTTGGGAAACTCTGCCCGTTGTTTGTATTGGTCGTAGCACATTCATTCTTTCCTGAATATTTCACTACAAGGACTTGGGGTTTTCAAACTCAATTCCGTCCCTGTAGGAATGTGGTAAACAACTTACGAACCACTAGATTTTTACCTTGTCCTCCTGGATGTAAGGTACAAACCTTAGTAATTCCAGGAATTTGTTTATACGATCCTCCATTGTCATCTGTCCAAGTCATAACTCATAAAATGATTTTGTTTTCCTTTCATAATATCTTTCAGATAGATATTGTTTCTTGAAATATTTCTTGAAGTCCGACCATTCCATATGTTTCTCTTTTAATCCCTTCTCCAATTTTAGATCTTGCCACCAGATGTTGGATTTTCCTTTCAAGTTGTAAATGGCCATTCTGACCTTCATACTGTTGGAATAGTTATATATATAGAAATATTTTTTGATGTCTAATAACCATGCTTCAGCTTCCTCCCCTATTCCAGATTCCCCATCAAAGGTAGCTGGCTTATGTTTTTTAAATTCTCCTTCAAGGTGGTCTACTTGTTTTTTTCTTCTGTCCAGTTTTTCTTTATCTTCAACTGAAGGCGTACCCTCAGATGAGATGTCCTCTTTTTCCTCTTTAGGATCAGGATTCTTGGAGGCCCTTTTACTGACCTCTTCTTCAAGATTATCATCCTGTGGGATTTTCTTTGTCACTATACTGCACAACAGGACTTCCTTTATATATTTCTTCTCATGTTGTGATTTCTTCAGTTTTTCATTGTCAGCCTTGAAAACCTGTAGCTCAACAATGAGATTCCTCATTGTTTCTAGCACCTCAGTAGGTGAGATTTCGTCAATATTATGTCTCTAATTTTCAGGCAACCTATGTTCAGGATTCCCATCAACTCTGATTTCTACGTCGTCCTCTGTTGCCATGATTAACACAAAACATAAAAGGGTTTTTTGTTTGTAACAATAAAGGTTTATTAGTTTTACAGAAACAAAATTATATGCTATGTAAATCAGATGTCCCTATTGAAGGTCCAAGTGTTGTAACCTTTTCTCTGATACCATATGTAATGAACCTCATATTTACCATAAAAAAAAATTTGTTTATCTTTTTTCTATATAATTTATTGGTGGAAGAAGGGATCCTAGTTATACAATTTTGTTGTCAAATCAGTTATGAAACTCTGTAATAAAACCTTGCTATAAAACTCTATTATAAAAATGTTGTTACAAATTCCTAAATTTTTACTTACCACAAGATATCCTATTTATATCATCTTCCTTAATCACTAGTAGAAAGTTTATAAGGAAAAGTCCCCAAGGCTTTAACAAATCCCTTTCATCCTTTATTCTTTACCCATATGCATATAGGGATACGTATATAAGTGTAGTCTTATAATTCATGCTACAACTCGCCTTTAATATAAGGTTCCATATCCGCGCACAAGTCCACATGTTGATTTTAACCCTAGGAAACTTTAGCTAGTTTTCTATCCATAATAGTCATCGGGTAGATCTTTTACATCAGATGGATAACATAACTACCAAGTCTCGGTTATTTAGTGGTTGTTAGAACCAATGGTTGATTGTAATGAAGTATTAAGTCCAAAAGCCAGTGGAAAATTTGACAACTAGGATCGAGCTGCTGTCTCAGGCTAACATAGAGGGTGTGAATGGGATTTAACTTCCATCAAGTCATAAAGGTGTTAAATCATGGAATTATTTAAGTGGAATAGATGGTTCACTATCATAATAGTTAAGGCTTTGTAACTTAATGAATAGTAGTCCTACAATTCCTTTGTATTTACTGGGATCTACACCCAAAGTGTCACACCGACTATGCCATTGTCACATGGCTAACCGTCTTCTGCACTCTCCACATTTACTCCGAGACATCAAGGTACCACTTGAGGTTGGAGTAGGTTCACAGTTTATCATTTCTGAGTTTTTACAAAGAGGTTCTCTGGATCACATTTTTCAGAGGTGAAGTCTATATGTAATGGTGGTCGCTCCATGGGTGTAACTGATGGCATGGTCTGAAACCATGGTAAGTTCTTCCTTAATCATAATACCAATATAGATAAAAATAAGGAGGTGTAATCTTAGGAAAACGTTTTGTATGTCATTCTATAGTCACCTTCGTGATTTTTCATTCTTCTTGAGTTCTCCCTTTCACGTAACTTTTCTGTATTACTTTCAGGGTCACCCTTAATCCTGAGAAAGAGATTTTTCATTGATATTGTCAATGTTTTTCCTCTGGTAAAAGAGAGGGAATACTATACTCGTATACCCATGTTCGAGATCTAGGGTTTTGTAAACTCCTTTTCGTAAGACAGGGTTTATCGCCGAAAGAAAATCGTGAATTATGGGTAATTAATCTTATTATGTGATTGTTTTGCTTGACTAGTACCATCAAGACCCGACCTCCATAGTGCCAAATAGATTCAACTAGGCTTTCTCTTGCATTTCCCTTCCTTTATATCTAACGTTTTTCAAGGAAGTATGATTTACCAAAATTTGGTCGGAGCATCTCTTCATTACTTGTTGACTTATACGATTCTGTGCAAATTGATGTTTGGGTACACTAGGGTCAATAGTTAGATGTTCTCCTGGTTTGAATGGGAGACTGAATATCTATTTACACTTTATATATATATATATATATACTGGGACTTAGTAGTCGATTATTGTATTTCCATTATTCGTGAATACTCTGTAACTATTTTACTTATGTTGTATAAATTATTTTTAAGAGTTGAAACGTATCACTAATGATGGGCCCTGTTTGATGCGAGGATACCCATGAGGGAGTCGTTTCACCATCCTCCCTCAGCCTTGGGCATCTATCCAGATAGACATCTACAAGGAAAAAAAATCATGCGAGCTACGAATCAGATGTTAAGCAAAAAACGTTATCACTATGTTCGTGTTCTTCTTAAAATTTATTGTATATAAATTTTCTAATATTTGTAAATCGGTATTCTTCCAAGTTTCGACTACGCAAATATATCATATGTTCATCCCCATACTCGGTGAAAAAGGTATTCGAGTTCCTTTCTGTAACCCTTCCGGAGTTCGAACAGTCATGGTTGCAAATTTAAAAGAGGTCATTCAATATAGATTTCCTCAGTTTCCTATCGGGCTTGGAAAATGGGAAGAATTCCAAAAAGTAACTTGAATTTTGGGTCTGGTTGTTATAGTATTACTTTTGCAATGATTTTCTATAGGATTACCTTGTTCTTTTAGAGTAATGAAATGATCGTTTAATCGATCACTGCTTGGTTCTCACCCTACCCTGCAATTTAATTACCAGGGTTATCGTTTTGGATTAAAGGCCCTATTTCAAACTGTGAATGTTGGATTGAATTATGTTAGATCTATAATGCCATATCATTTTATTTCATTTCGACATTCCTTATGTCTATTGCTGATGTGTTTTATTATGAAATTGCAATAGTTAGATTGGATCCAACATGAGTATATAGAATGGTCTGAGTAAGGTTATGATTCTGTGTTTTATTTCCAGAGAACTATATATATGCACCTATACATCTTTCATTGTTTAGTATTTGTAAGGGGGGTTTTCTAAAAGGCTGGTAGGAGTTTGCAATCACATGTTGTATGCATAGAATTGTATGGTTGTAATTGCCAATTCTATACCGTCCACTTCCATGAACACAGAGTGGACAATTTCACAAGTATACTCATAGTTAATAATTTGTCAATTAATTTATACAATGTGTATTCCTTTAGTTGGGTCCTTCTATTTTCTGTGAATGGAAACGTAAATATTAAAAAGTTCTATCAACATGTGATTTATGTTCTTTAATAATCATATTGGAATCCTTAATATTATGGAGTATTCTACTTTTGTATTATGTTATAATGGAACAACGAACTTAATCAATTACATTTAGTACTGTAACAATATTTAAGGAATTTTAGACTCTTCGATTTAGTAATTTCTTATGAAAGAGGTAGTTGATTTCTTATTGATATAATTTGTTCAAATACTATGACAACAAATATTTGTATAAGTGAGGTTTCTATTGCATTCATTAAATCTTCATTTAATAAAACCTATACACAGTACTAACTGCAACTCTATCTATCTATCTATCTATCTATATATATATATATATATATATATAAGTCTATATGTAATATATGTATAGACTTGCTCAACTCCAATTATTCATAGATAGATCTACATAATGCTTCAATTACAAAAATAACATATGTCTGTAGATCGATCTGTTCTTTCAAGTTCATTTGTACATAGATAATTCTTCCTAGAATTTTAGTTCAAGAGGAACCATCCCCAGAATTTAGTCTTTCATTATAAACTTCATACAATGAATAGATGCCATCTATGGAAGTTATTTCAACTTAGCACAAACAGATGCATGATATCAAATACGAAAAATCATTCAAAATAAAGAAGGAGAAAATTAAAATATTTGAACCAATTCGTGGGAAGAAAAAGGGAACAACTACATTCCTCCCAACCATAGAAAAGGACATCCAAATTACTTTCCCGATTCACCTCCTAGCATGACCATGAATCCATGAGGGAGAACTTGAAATCTCCTCTTCAACAATGTTTTCTTGTATATGTAGTCCTCTCCTCGCCTCACACTCAATATTCAATGTTCATAACAACAAGTATACAGTAGTTCCTTTTCCCCGACATACTAGGCAACGTCCTGCCTCCTCACATATGATATTTATCGAAAAACAACTTTTTGCCTAGGTCATTTCCCTCCCTTGGGAATTTTCACAGCTTTCTAAATCCCTGATTTTCAGGGGCTGCCAATGGCCAAATCCGTGATTTTCCACTTGTAACAATCATCCCAGAGGTAGTTCCAACATGTTCCCCACTCATGGAGTCATGGTCAACTGAATTTAAAATGGTTGTTCTATTTGTCCTCCTGCAATAATTAAAACAATATTTTGTTTACATACAACTGTCATAGTCAAATAGTTAGTTGGGTCAAGTCAGGTGTCTACCCAATAGAAATAATAATTAGTTACAATTTATTAGATTCAGAATTCAAAATTGCCATAAATGACAAAAAATTTCGAAATTCGAATTTACCAAAAACAGAATAATTTTCTAACAATTTTCGAATTTCAAAAATACTTTATTTTTCGGGATGTCACAATGAGTCTTGGTCACATCTATGTGTAAGACATGACCGACGTACTTGTGTAGATTTGGTTTTTTCTTGAAATTCATCTGATAAACATTCACTAATTGAATTTCACTTTTTTCAATCCCTTAGACACCTTGCATTTACGAATGTCTATTTTCCCAAGGAGACAATTCCTTTGATTGTTGATGCAAGGAAAATAACATGCAATGTATTTCATCCAACAACACTACTTTTGGCATGGATGGCCATATATTGGATTTGGTTCCGAGATATATGCTCCCTTATTTAAGGCCTCAAACAAAAATTTCATTCAAAAACTCAATGATTAACATGATTATGTAATTCACACCAAGTTTTTCATTTTTTTGTGTTCTTCATTTCATAACAAGAGAAAGAAATATGCATTGGCAAGAGTCATTTATATTTGGATTAGATTGACAAAACACATATTGAAACCATCTAGTGAGACCTAATGATAATGGGTAAGTAAATATCCCCTTATGATTCACATGTTCTACATATTGTCATGAGTCTTGGTCACATCTCTGTGTAAGACATTAGTGACCTACTTCTGTAGATTTGGTTTATCCTTGAAATTCATCCAATCAACATTCACTGATTGAATTTCACCTTTTTCAGTCTCTAGAACAACCAAATTCAATAGTCACTTTTGATATGGATTCTCTTCCAAACCATAGACTCGCATCATAGTAAACTGCTCAAAAAGGAATGAGTCTCCCACTTTGGTGGTCATTTCCAAAGTTGTCCACTTTGGTGGTCTTTTCCAATTGTAGAGACGCTTTGACTAAAGGAATAATTATAACGAATACTTTATTTTGGATGATAAAGTCAAATTTATAGAAATACAAAAGCCTTATATGGTAACTGGTTATTATACTAATTTATTACTTCACAGATATTGACCAAAGTTATTGAATGCTTATCTTATTGATGATATTTATATTCATATAATATAACTTCAAATTGACAACTTAATAATTAATTCATTAATAACCTAGACATTAGTAACTAATGTGTTTATTGAACCATAATATTAAATTTGTGTTGGGTATGTAGGCATAGCTAGTACATACATATCCCACATGTAGACGACAATAACAAGTGATCTTACTTATATCCATATTTTTAGAATGTTCACAACTAATCATGCATACAAATAAATAAAGTAAATCAAACTTCAAATAATCCTCATTAAATAAAGAATAATAATTCAACATTCATCCATCTTTAAAATTGAATTATTATAATTTAAACATGGTAGGAACTATGTGAGGAAACAAGGAATCATAATGTTATGAGGGCCATGTGACATAACACTAGTGATATATCCACTCATAGTAGAAATGTTAGAAATAAAATTTTATACCTACCTTCTAGTTAACAAAAACTCTTCATAAGTATTGATATTTCATTGAATTTCGATTTAATAATATTTTTAATGGTATATCAATGTTCTGTAGAGTGATATCCTTTTCCATTCTCAAATGATTT
This sequence comes from Picea glauca, assembly GCA_000966675.3. Classification (NCBI taxonomy): domain Eukaryota; kingdom Viridiplantae; phylum Streptophyta; class Pinopsida; order Pinales; family Pinaceae; genus Picea; species Picea glauca. The sequence continues at coordinate 895,403 of JZKD02S2389704.1, read as the reverse complement.
ATACAAGAATTGGCATCTTTATACCAATCCCCACTAAGCCATAGGTGGCTTTGACTAGAGTTTGAAAAAATCATAGGTAGCATATTTTCTTTCATGTTAGTAGTCTCTTGTGTCTATACATTAGGTACCTAGTTTTAGTCATTCTCTTAATGGATAAATAACTAATTATATGAGAATAGGATAGGATTATTATGAAGCAGGAAGGTGATAAAAGTGTAAGAAAATAAAGAGTGTGGGTTGGCTAATTGGGAGGAGAAATAATTCTTGAAAATTGAAGAGGACTTAAAATTACGTTATTTTTTATTCACATATTACTTTGTTGTGTCATGTCGTTGTTGTTTGTGAAACTTTTGACATGGAGGGATATGATGTTAGGTTTAATAATCAACAAAAAATAAACTCAAAACTATATCAAGCAAGGGAGTTAGGGAGTTTATAGTTAAGAAATCCCTTAGTGGAAATATGGTT
>JZKD02S2389704.1:829628-843392 GCA_000966675.3 Picea glauca | reverse complement strand
AGACCAAAGAATAAGAATGTGATCGGCACAAAATGGGTTTTCAGGAATAAATTGAATGAAGATGGACAGGTTACAAGGAACAAAGCTAGATTGGTATGTCAAGGATATGCACAGAATGAAGGAATCGTCTTTGAAGAGGCATATGCCCCAGTTGCCAGAATGGAAGCAATCTGTTTTCTTTTAGCTTATGCATGCTACACAAATGTTAAATTATATCAGATGGATGTAAAATCAACTTTTATGAATGGGGAACTTGAAGAATAAGTCTACATTGAACAACCAGAAGGATTTCAGTTGTTAGAGAACAAAGACTATGTGTGTAAATTAAAGAAGGCCTTGTATGGTCTAAAATAGGCTCCTAGAGCATGGTACTCCAGACTGGATAAGTATCTGCATCAGGTAGGGTTCATAAAACGAAGTGCAGACAACAACCTCTACATCAAGGTAATTCAAGGTAATATTTTATTAATTGATGTTTATGTTGATGATATTATTTTTGGTAGTGATGATGACAGGTTAAGCCAGAAATTTGCAAAAGACATGCAGAGTGAATTTGAAATGTCATTATTTGGAGAACTATCGTTCTTTCTAGGACTTTAGATACGTCAAAGCAACCAAGGAATTTTTATTTCTCAAACCAAGTATATCAGAGAAATGCTAAAGAGGTTCAGAATAGAAGATTGCAAACCAGTTATCACTCCCATGCAAACTAGTTGTAAGTTGAGCAAAGATGATGATTCAAAGTCTACAAATCAGAGGCAATATAGGTCAATGATTGGAATCCTACTATATGTGACAGCATCCAGACCAGATGTAATGCAGGCAGTTGGACAGGTGGCATGATTTCAAGCAACACCAAAGGAATCACATGTATTAGAAGTAAAGAGGATCTTCATATACCTTAAAGGAACAGAAGAGTTTGGATTATGGTATCCAAAAGGAAAATATCTATCACTTATGGCCTACACATATGGAGATTGGGAATGTTGTATTGATGATCAACGAAGCACTAGTGGAGCAACGTTCTACTTAGGTGATTGTTTTGGTATCATGGCTAAGCAAGAAACAATCATCATTATCTCTATCTACAGCCGAGGCAGAGTATATTGCAGCAACAACATGTTGTACACAAGTTCTTTGGATGAAACAAACTTTGACGGATATACAGGTTGAGTATGATGAGCCCATTCCAATATATTGTGATAATACAAGTGCCATCAGTATCTCAAAAAACCCGGTGATGCACTCCAAGACTAAGAACATTCCAATCAAGTATCACTTTCTAGGGGAACAGGTTGCAGAAAAGAACATCAGAGTTGAGTATGTGGGCACAAAGGAACAAGTGGAAGACATCTTTACAAAACCACTTCCACGGGAATCCTTTGAACATCTTTGCCAAAGACTTGGAGTTATTTCTACTCCAAAAATGAATGTTTTTTGAATGCTTATCCTATATGTCTTAGATGTACACGAGGAAGCACCATAACAGGATAGTCTGTCAGGGGGAGCAGCCTCGGATGGAAAGATACCTTTGCCATTGATGACAAAGGGGAGAGAGATTTATCAAATGCAGAGGACAGAGGCATGGTTTCAGGGGGAGCATGAGTGATATGATTTCAGTGTTGCATCAGAGTGTTGCCATCAATGCCAAAGGGGGAGATTGTTGATTAAGGTTGGTTTTCATTGATGTCAACCCTTGAAGAAAGACCCATAGAAAAAAGGTTTGGGTAATGGACCCAATAGTGTTTGATGTAAATATGACTCATTATTGTTTTCTCATGATTGATAAGAAGTAAATATGGATGAACTCCAAAGTGGTGCCCTTATGGTGAAAGCCCTCATGGGAAGATGTTTTGTGGAGTAAGAGAACCCATCCTTAATTGTGGAATAATGAGATGAAGGAAAGTGAATTTTTCAGAGAAAATATCCTATATGGATATTCCTTGTCATGTCATTTCCGATGGTATGTGGAATGTCACATAATTCCTCACGGTTAGAGAGTTATGGCCAAGAGAAGTTGGAGACCCCAGGTTTGGGTAATGGACCCAAGTTTGTTTGATGGGTAACCATATGATTTATGATCTATTTTCAAATAATACTATTCTATATGGATAGTACATGTCATGCAATTTTTAGTGGTATGTAGAGCGTCACATAACTCCTCAGGGTTTGAGAGTTATGGCCTTATGAAGTTGGAGGACCCTCATATGTCATCTAGAAGCCCCAAAAGGTAAAAGTAATCAAAGTGGTTTAAGAGATTTTAAAAGGTAAATATTAAAGTGAAGTGATGAGTGTATTATAATTCAAAGTGAATACAAAATAAATTATTTCAACAATAATTTTAATGGAGAAATTAGAAGTGGACCCAACCCTTAAATAAGGAAACTAGGGCGAGGTGACCTAGAAGATGTTTTTAAGGAAGCTACTTGAAGAGTATAAATAAGAGGCAAGACTCTCTCATTTGAATCACACTTGAGAATATCAAATATATATAGGTGTCGGAGGTTTAAAAATGATATCTAAGCCTAAATTCTGAGGAAAGTGAAGAAAATAAGACATAAATGCAAGGAAGGATAAATTCTTTTGATGGTGTTTTCTAAGGTATGTTATTATCAGGTCAACTCACCATTTTCGCTATAAATTTTTTTCTATAATGATTCAGATCCTGAAATTGCTATGAAAGTGAGAACACATATACAAGTATCCGTGGTTAAAAATTCAGCTTTTGGGTTGTTGTATTTTAGGAGTTACGCTCAGTGGAAAATAGGGTTTGTGATCAGTCCTGAAACTAGTCAAAATCAGGTGTTTCGGGTAAAAACGTCATAACGTCTTCATAAAAGATCCAAATTTAGTGAGACCAAATGTGTTGGTTAGGGTATAGTATTTAGTATGATGTGTAATAGTTTTAGATCATTTCATGAAATATTTTTTGCGGGGTACGCTCTACAATGTCGCTCTCTAGAATAAGCCAGAATTCAGCAAGGTTTGTCATTTTTTCTATAACTCCTTTTATGAGAGGTTACAAGTAGTTCCACTTGGATGAATTGCATAAAACACACTGAAGAACATTGTATATCAGTTTCAGAGCTTTATGCATTACAGGTTCAAAGTTATGATTACTTCAAGTTAGGGTTGTTGACTAATCCAAAACTAGGCATGTGAGACTAAAGAAAAGTTTGATGAAAATGATATCATATTGTTTTTAAAGTTAAGGAAGGTTTGCAGGAACGTGATCATATACACCAGGTCTATTACAGAGCTACAAAACATATTTGGATGATAAAATTGATGAGGGATTTTGGTTGTGGCACATGTTGAGTACATGGTTGAGACAAGTAGTTGATGAGTTGACACATACATGAAGTGTATATTTGATGATGTTGGTAAATATTGATGATTCATAGTTTATGAGTAGTTGACACATGATTGGAACATACTTGGTACATGGTTGGATGCACTTGCTTATGGTACAGGTTGATTACAGGTTGGTGCATGGTTGATGCACTTATTTATGGTACAGGTTGATTACAGGTTGGTGCATGGTAGATGCAATTATTTATGGTACATGTTGATTACAGGTTGGTGCATGGTTGATGCACTTGTTTATGGTACAAGATGATTACAGGTTTAGGTACATGTTGATGCATGGTTGAGACTTATTGGTACAGGTTTATAGTAGTATATCTCACACTGATAGTGTGACAGTGGTTCCATCATTCTACTTCTACTTCAGGGTGGCAGGACAGGGCAAGGACAGGTGGTTGTATCCACCTTCCAGTTGTAGCTGAAGAACATTGGGGGTTGTAGCCTCCTTCTGGTTGTAGCCAGAGATTTGGGGAGTTGGAGCTTCCCTCAGGTTGTATGAGAAACTAGGAGGTTGGAGCCTCCTTCCAGTTGCAGCTGAAAACAAAGGAAGTTGGTGCTTCCAATGAATGTAATTTTTCAAGACATATAAGAAAAAACATTCTGTGGTTTTCTCCCGATTTGGGTTTACATTGGTGTACTGTGCATGTGTGTGATTGTTTATTTATTACTACTCATTATTGGATAATAATTAGAAGAAAAAGGATTATAATTATGTTATTACTGATTCACCCACCCTCTCAGTAATCCAATAATTTTCAATAGACATTATGATTCAGTGAAGTAAAATATCGGTATCTCCAAAAATATATTGTGAAAATTTTGGAAAAAAATATATTCATAATCCTTAAACTGTTCTTTTCAAAAGGGTATATTTAGAAAATTATAATATTCATCTGTTAGATTCAAAATTATAGTCATAATAAAATATAGTCTCTGTAGATTGTTGCATTATATATCATTTCTTAAAAACATAAGTTTAATAATAGATACAATGTTGTAGGAAAAAGTGACTCTTTATCATTCCTTTCATGTTTAAGGAACATACTATTAAACAATTGTCAAATTGACATACCAAATCATGATAAAAATAAATAAAAAATAGCCATTGGAAAGCTAACAAAATCGTTCACAAGTTTTGTTTTTATTGTAAAGTGAAATTCTAAATAAAAAGATTACTTTTGTATGCCGAAAGTTAAAGAACTTGTGAAAATACATTTTTTTTTCTCATAAAACAAGAAAAAGTGTAACCCATCTTCATGATTTCACCCAAAGGAAACTAGTTACTCTATCCATTTGTAGTAAGATATAGGTGTTGGCTAAATGTTCTACCTTTTGGGTTTTCTGGCAAGAATTGGTCGGATCCGGTGATGTAAATTTCGACAAAATCTATATTTTTTGTTGTTTAAGTTCTCTTTCTAAATGCATAAATGGATTCGGCCTTCTGAAAAACCTCTTGGGCACTTGGATTATACAAGCTTAGCCACTCAAATATGCATATCCAACCATTCATCACCGGATTTCAAGCAAATCAAATGGAAAAAGCATTAAGGTAGAACGCTTAGACTACTCGGTAAGATATATGTACCTTTATTTATCCATTTATTTGTCTCTGTCACCCATACACCTAAAAAAAATAGCCGCACATAAAAAATGTGTACTAATGTTACAACATAGATTAAACAAACTAAAGACAACTTGTATTCCAATAGCTTAGAGCATCTTTCATTTACACGAAATTTTTTTAAGGTGCAAATGGAGAGATAAAACCCTTATATAGGTTTGAGCTCCATATCTCTCATAAATAAAGTAGTATTGTTTTTCATAGATCCACTTTTCTCTCCAACTAATACAATAAAATAGTAGTCTCAAACTACTTTTTTAATACAACTAGCAAAAAGTTTGTTGAGATCCTCAACTTCCTCCAACAAAATTTTTCTAGAAAACAAATAATCTATTCTCTTCTCCCAACTAACTGGAAGAGACAAGTCAACAATGAATAAAAGGAATTAGTTACAACAAAATTCTAAAAGTAGTGCCAATAGATCAGGGTTCCTTCTTTTTATGAGGATAGACCAAGTCTAGCCTCTAAAAATTGAAAAATTACAAGTGTTCCCTTCTAGATGACTTGTCCAAGTGTAAGATAGACATGAAATAATCTAGAAAACTCAATCCATTAGTAAATATGCAAGCATTCGACCTTATCCAACATGTGGCATGTAGATTAGTTCTCTCCATGAGTAGAGTGGGTCAAGAGGTGTCCACGTGGCAATGCATGCATGATCCCAAGATAATCGTGGTGGAGGACCAAATAGACCTAGTTAAGATGACATAGAAAGGTGTGCAAGGTAGCATCATCCATATACATATGCTATCACCATCACAAGCTGGAAATATTCCAAATATGTGGGTACCCCCATGAAATAGCATAGGAATATGTGAAACAAAATCCCCTCAAGTGAATAAATGCCTCAAAAAGTGGAGTGCTCAAGTGGAATAGGCCAATTCATCAATAACAAACTCACAAGTGCAACCAACCTTAATAAACATGCAAGTAAACTCCTCCAAGTAACACGTGTAGATTCATTAGTGCATAAAATTACGATAGAACAAAGTGGATGAAGTGGATCTCAAGGTATAAATTTGATAACCATTAAAATGACACCATATATCAAGAGTCATGTCAGTGATAACTTAATATGTGCAAAAAAAAACTACCATCTATAGTCTAGATTTATAAGAACTTCCTCTGTATGTGTGAAATAAGTATAGATTCATCTTAAACTTGAATTTATCAAGAGCTAGATATAACAAGCATTCATAGGGATCCAATTTATTAAGGTGTAATTTTAATTTTTATTATTTCATTCTAAATTGAATAAGCTTTAAATTTTTTAAAATATAGTATTATCTAACATAACATAACATAAGGTTAACCCTTCAACATCTCCCCCATACTAGGATGTAGAGAACCTCACTACTCTAGATGAAATAAAAGGGGTGATCCATGAATATGAGGAGTAAATTAATCATAAAGTTCAAAAGTATTATTAAAATAGAACCAAGAAATCAAGCACTTAAGTGTTGGAGTCAAGTTTGCAACAAGGAGTGGGGTTTCCCATCCAATTCAACCCTCGAAGAAGCCTGAGAACTATGATGAAAAGGAGTATCCCACTAGAAAAATTGTCTATCTCATAGAATGTGACCTCAAGACCTCAATAGAACATAAAGTCTATCATTCTCTCACCAAGAGTTCCACATCATCCATCCATCCTCGTCTAATAGTCTAAAAACCCCTAATATTATGCCAAGGTGTTAGAAATCTATCATGAAGCATGGCACTCAACAAAAACAAGTGGATATCCTATCAAAAATCATCACAATACCATTATAGGAACTTGAAACTCAAAGGAACCCTCACCAAGAAGTGTGATATCATCTACCACAATTACCAAGTTGAAAACACCCTATATGATGAGTAAGTGAAGTGTCAAATAATCACCACGAAAACATAATAGAAATAGTAGATTCTAGGGAGCTCTTATTAAGATGTATGAATCATCAACCATGTCAAAATGTTGCTTTGAAATCCTAAGTCACTGATAAATTTGCTAAGGAGGTGAGCACTCTACCAAATTAAGTGTCTATTTGATCAAGTATTACTATAGAATCTCAATAAACACTTCAAATTCTTTGCACTCTATCATAAGTTCATATCTGAGCATGTCATTGTTAAACAATAGTGAATCACCCACCATGCTTCAAAGTACAATAAAAGAGTGAGTGTTCTACAAAAAGAGTTGTTGATCCTACTATACATTGTCATGGACATACAATATACTCCAAAAATACTATAGGTCTCCTCTAGAAGAGCTCCATGTCAATATCTCATCATAAACTCTAGGTGCTCTTAAGCATGGTCAAGGAGATGGGTGCTCCAAAAGGTTGAAATAAATATCATCATAGCAATGTGATAGACATCTGAAGTACACGAATGCCGCTCTAGAAGAAACATGTAGCATTTTATCAAGAAAACACTAGTTAATCCTGCTAGTGTGCTCCAAAATGCCCTAAGGAGGTGATTTCTCTATGATATTTCTCGACTTTCTTTGCAATAATCATGAATAAAGTACACTAGATGCGTACAAGACTAGATTTCTCTAGCACAAGAGCTATATCCCAACACCGTGTTCCAAGTCTTATACAACTATGCAAGGAAAATAACCATGAAGCAATGAATTAGTACCAACACCATGTTGATCTAATGGCATGAAGATAGCCAACATCATAAGATAACACCCAAGAGTATTACCATCATCCAAGCATCAAAGAGACATCATAAGATAACACCCAAGAGCATTACCATCGTCCAAGCATCAAAGAGAATATAGGGTAAAGTGATGAAGGATAATGCAACACCAATCAAGGAGATCAACACCATCAACTACAACAACATCAAGGAGAAGCACTATGCTCATCTATCCAAAAAATATTACTTCTTGTTGATGAAACTCACACTAAGAGAAAGTCTCTCCTTATGAAGGGGAGCTTGGGGCAATTTAACAAGCAAGCCACCCATTGTGATTTAGGTAGCCTTTGTTCTCTTTTAAGCTAGATTTTCTAACCTAAGGAGGGTTTTCCTATACATTCAACTAAGTCCTATAGTTGCAAGTAAGGTGGGTATGAACAAGGATTAGGTTTACTTGAGTTGACATTCTTGGAGAGATATCTTCGAAAAAAAAACTACTAGAAAAGCTTTATGGGAAAGGTTTGTTTGTGAGGGCATGCAAAGTGAGAGAAAGTTGGATCAATGTTTACTTGCTAAAGTATTCAAAATGTCAACCATTCATCGTAAACATTCTGTGGCAACGTGCAACGAGCAATAACAAAGATATTCCATATACGATGGTGTATGTATCAATCACAAAGTATGTTCAATAATTCTAGGACAGCAAACATTTGTGATGAATATCACAAAAAACAAAGAGATTTTGAACCATTAAAACATCATAACAACTATGTCTTATTGCACTAGCACTTCTGCCAAATTTGAGCTTTTGTGATGAATATCACAAAAAACAAAGAGATTTTGAACCATTAAAACATCATAACAACTATGTCTTATTGCACTAGCACTTCTGCCAAATTTGAGCTTTTAGGTCAAATTAAGCACTTCTGAGAAAACGAGATCGGGCTTTAGCTCTGTCTTGCATAAACCCGAAAAAGGTGATCAAATATACTCGATGTGCCAATAAAGAATGTGCCAATAAAATTTGTGTCTGCCAATGATAAGCAATGCTCGACACATTCCTTTTGCACGATACCAATGCGTCATAAATTGTACCATGTAAATGCAGATTTTGTCAAAGTATAAACATATGTTTAATAATCATCAAATAATTTTTCTAATTTCTAACAATCAATGAATTTATGATTCTTCAAACCATATCGCTAGTACAGAAAAGTCGCTGCTGTAAACAAGAGCCTTAGAATACAGATTTATCACTATTCTTTACTGTTCAAAGCGTGTATCTGTCATAAATGAGTATTAGGGCCTTAGTAGACTCAAGATAACAAGTATACGGGCAGAAATGCCACTCTTTAATGAGACATGGTTTGCTATAATTCAGACAGACAGTTAACGAAAACCCTAACAGCTGAATAAGTAGATGAATACTTGGGTAGTAACGATACGTAGTTGGAGGGCGTGAATACTTGGGTAGTAAGATGAATAATTAGACATGTAAGCCCACTTCTAAATAACCAAGTTCTTGGTAAGATAAAGATAAAGTGAAAATTTGACCAGTGCAAAATGTAAAATGATAGATATGAGATAAATAAAATATAAAAGAATAAAAAATGATTTTTAGGTTTTTAGGTGGTTGGAAACAACAAGAAAACCATTGTCTTAGAGGGATATGGAGTCACCACGAGGGATATGAAGTCACCACTTCATATTCAGGTGAAGCCTATTGTTTAGGAAAAATGATGTTTGAAGTTTTCCTAAGGATTGTTTCTCAAGCACCACCACCTAAGCACCACCACCTAGTATTTAAAGAATTTCTTCAAAATTGCAAGGAAGGATTCATTTATGAAGGAGACTCTCCTGGTGCAAACAAGGTGATCTTAAAGGCTAACCAAACAGAAGACAAGAGTCATCAAACTTCTTATCTAATGACTGAACAATGGAACTCTGATAATCAAAGGGATGGAGAGTGAACTTACAACAAACCCTTCTAAATGGAGCATATTAGCACTTATTTAGCCTTTGTAGCAATGTTGTTCCAAATAACCTTAAAGAAAAATTATTTAACCTTTGAAAAATAGATAGAACCTCACAAGAAAAGAAAAATATATACAATAGATCTGAATAGCCCATGCTTCTCATTAATTTTCAACCATTTCAAATGGATGAATACTTCTCAATCTCCTCAATTACAATGTAAAATCATGTGTTAGCTCAAAAACACTAGCTCAAAAATCATTTTTCAAACAAAACCTCAAAATAAATATAAGTAATTATAAAATAATACAATAATATGCTCAAAAGGTATAATGTCACTATTAGAAAATGACAAATACAATATAAAAATCAATAGTAAAGACCAAGTAGAATCCAATGGAGGTGAGTCTCCCTAAAAATGTTGGTGTCCACATAAATGGTTCAAGACTAGTCCAATGATCCAACCATTGCTTCCCCCACTCACTAAATGATCCAAGAAATATACACTCATCCAAATATATAATACTTGTTCAAAGTGATTGGTCTAGCTTCTTAGTAAATAATTAATTGGTGGAACCTAGTTACATCCTTTAAGACATCATAATAAAGACATCATAATAAAGGGGTCCTAAGACACCCATACTTCCCAAATATCTAGGTGAAAGACAAGTAATAATAATGATTAATAATATCAAAGGGGGAAAGTGAACTAGTTCATGTGATTACTAGTATACACGCACACTCTTAGTGCTCATTTAATTTTTCATCTAGCTTTATTTAGCTAGGGTTTTTTCTTTATAAATTTCTTCTTAAGGGAGGCTTAACATTGAGTTACCAACCTCTTTTTTTACTATTCCTTAAACCTCTTTCTTTATATGTTCAATTTATTGAATGAGACCCTTTTATTTAGATATTCATAGACAAATTAGGGATTGGGGCTTTGGCCTCATAGTGAGGGGCGTTGCTCAAGCTCAATGATTGGCTTTTAGTTGAGCTCTTCACCTTTTATCCTTAATGGCTTTGTTTATTTTAGGCTTTAGATTTTACCTTTCCTTTTGACCCTTGAGAAACATACAAACCAGGATAATGGTTTATATGAATGGAATGAATGAAGTGGGGAGGTGGAAAAGTGGTTAATATGATTGGACTTTGAGGCTATCTATCCTAGAGACTCAGTAATAGTTACTGAAGAGAAGACACACTTCTAAGAGAAAACATGTTCCCTATGTTACTAAGAGGCAAATAGTAAAACCATTTAACATATGAAATGCTAAAGGATTGTGGTTAGGTGTTTCCCTCTTTATGCAAGATAAGAAGTTATATCATTAAGTTCAAACAAATATTAATACGAATGCCAAATGAAGCATCTTAGAGCCATACAATTCCACATGCATTTGCCATGTAAGGAGTGGGGACAAAAGTGAATTACACGACAACTGAGCTAGCATGATAAACAATGTGATGGAGATCAATGAAGAAGTCTTTCTGGTGGTGAAAATAAACATGACACCACATGCAATCAACAACATAGACAACCTTATTAGGGTATCCCCAAATGTCAACATGACAACTTTACTAGGGTATCCCCAAATGTTATACTCAAACACAAAATAATAGGCTAGTGTCTTTAGTCCAATGACATCCTACAAGTTACCCTAAAATATGTAATTACCACCCATGTGCATATGAGGGATAACACATCCTAGCCAAAGAAGACTGGAAAATGGAATGCACATTGCAATATGGAAACCTTGGATAATTATTTCTAGAATTTCCTTAGATGTCCTTGAGACAATACACATAAAAAGTTTCATGGATACTTTGGAATTTGCACAAGTTCTACCAAAAATTGTTTAGTGCAATGAGGGCACTTGTAGGATAATTTATCTATTTTTTTCAAATAATAAAAAATTACTAATGTTTAAAGAAAACAATTTTCAAATTATCATTTATCATATCAATGTTATATCAGGCATAGTCAACAAAAGAATTTCAAATTATTGTTGTGGAATCTGTACTGTCTTCCAAACAAATCCATTCAGAATGAGAACTCTGAATACTGCGGCATAGTACATAAATATCTATTATGCCGCAAATAAAGTAATCTAAACAATCCGTCGAGATAACAAAATTTAGGACACCTACTTACATGCTCCATCAAATCTAGCACACGATGCAACGACATCCCACGCTAACTTATGTGCAGAAAATCATCTATGGGAGGAAAATCTTCGAAAGTTATAGAGTCCCGACTGTCCAGATCTTCAAGACTTAAATCCCAAAATGCTGGATCCTGGAATTCCTTCAATCCCAAAATGCCTTCAATACTGGATTCAAGAACTAAATCCCAAAATGCCGGATCCTGTTCCATCGAAAAGCTGGATTCGGCTTTCGAACAGGACGAAGAGAACGTCGCGTTAGATTCCGAAGGCGGCCGGATTTCCTCTGCGGCAAACTTGGCTGCGCCGGCTTGAATTTGCTTCTTAGAGAGAGAAGAAGGGTAGGGAATTTCCGGCAGGGAGTAGGGAAAATTGAAATTGCCCTTGGATCCTCTCAGACAATAGACGGCAAAGTCGTAGGCGCGGGCAGCCTTTTCCGGGGTGTCGTAGGAGCCCAGCCAAATTCTGTCCTTGGAATTTCGAATTTCCGACACCCATTTCCCCCATTTTCTCATTCGAATTCCCTTGAACTGCCGCGATTCCAGTGAGCGGTTTTTGGGTCTACTGTGGCTGATCTGATTTGAAGAGGGTTTAGCCATGTCTGCTTGTTGCGAAGATATCCAGAATCGAACTCAGAACGTGGTTGTGAAGTTATATCTTTAAAACAAGGGATTGTGACGGTGAGAGGATTTAAACTCGGGACGCATAAGGTGCTACTATAGTAGTGCAATTGAATATCCGTGAACGGATGAGGCTGAGAGTGTTTGTTGTAGGGCAGCAGATATATATAAAAGAAATGCGTGAGGTTTTTGTTTTGTACAACTGTTTGTTTAAAGACCAATTGGAATGACTTTTTAATTGGAAAGTAGTTTATATAATATTAATAATTTATTTTTTAGGTTAAGGTTAAATATTAATGTGGTGTATGAGACTTCTTAATTGTGGAATAAGGGACCCCTCTCTATAGTTATTGGTTATTGGGCCCAATTGTTAAGAACATATATTTCAAATTTATAGGAGGGAGGGAGGGATACCTCGATAGACTTTAGTAGTCAAATCATTGAAGATAGTGGGTCCCTTGTCCCACAAACAAGGTGTCTCATACACCAAGTTAATTTATTTTACTATTTAATAAATCCACTAGGGTAAAAAGGTAATAGGGTGAGATATTAACCATTTTTTAATATATTTATATAATAATAATAATAATTTATTTTTAGGTTAACGTTAAACATTAAATTGGTGTATGAGACTTCTTGTTTGTAGAATAAGGGACCCCTCCACGTATAGTTATTGCACCTAATGATTAAGAACATATGTTTCAAATTTACAGGAGGGAGGGATACCTCGATAGACTTTAGTAGTCAAATCATTCAAGGGAGGGGGTCCCTTGTCCCACAAACAAGGTGTCTCATACACCAAGTTGATGTACTACTTAACGGTGACCTTAAAATTTGACCTTAAAATTTTCAAGATGGGTCGTTAAAAAATCACTAATTTCCAAATATGCTAACTAAAATTAAGTCCATTAATGTTATAGATAATTAAATTCTCAAATGTAATGATTTTAAACTAAAACAAAAAGCTAAAAGGGATAGAAAGCTCTTTATTAGTTTAATAACAAAGTTAAGAAATGTTACGTGCATCTAGGTTCATCCACCCATGCTAATGAAGATAAATCAACCTCCAACTTCTTTGCTCAAACAGGTCTTAGAAAGAGAAGTGGTCTCTAAAATACATGATCCTCTCTCCTCTACCCCTTTTTATACTCGAAGAAATGGTTATATTAGTTATCAATGAATAGTAGGGGCTTAGGGCCCCAAGAAACCCGTAAACCCCACTAAAAATTTAACAAAATTATATATTTTTTAGCCAAATAAATATATGCGAGAAACAAGGGTATGTACTTGTGTTGCATAATTGATAAGGTAGGTACATCTTTAGAAATGAGGTTTTTAATGATTTCTAAGGAGGAATAAAGGGGAATTGAGTGAGATGGAAAATAATTCTATAAGAGAT
>JZKD02S2389704.1:808537-824447 GCA_000966675.3 Picea glauca | reverse complement strand
ATAGTTCCTCCACATTTTCAAGGCATGCACTATGGATTCCAACTCCAAATCATGAGTAGAATAGTTCCTTTCATGCTCCTTCAACTTCCTTTATACATAACATACTACATAACCATTCTAACTGAGGACTCCACCAAGTCCTTCTTTACATGCATCGGTGCATATAATGAAATATTCATTTGGATTAGAGATATTTAGTATTGGAGCACTCTCTAATAATTTCTTCAAGTGTTGGAAAATCTTTTCACACTCCATTGTCCATTGAAACTTCTCTACCTTCTTTTGCAAGGAACTGATCGGGTGTGCAATCTTTGAGAATCATGCAATAAATATTTTGTAGTAGCCTACAAGGTCCATGAACGATCTAACTTCTGTCACATTCTTAGGTCCTTACCATCGTCTAATGACCTCAATATTTTCAGTATCCACTTCTATCCCTTCCTCTAATATGATATGTCCTAGATAATGAATTTTCTTCTAGTAAAATGAGCACTTTCTCAATTTGGAATACAACTAATGCTCCCTTAATACATGTAGTACCATCCTCAAGTGTTGTTCATGATTTTCCTACGACTCATAATATATTAGAATTTCATTTAAAAATACAATGACAAACTTATCTAAGTATTCTCTGAAAATACAATTCATTAAACACATGAAAACAACTGGTGCATTTGATAACCCAAATGGCACCTTTGTGAATTCATAATGTTTATAGCTTGTTTGGAAAGCATTCTTCCTGATTTCTTCTTCTTTAATTCTTACTAGATGATAACATGATTGGAGATCAACCTCGGAGAATACTTTTTTATTCTTCAATTGATCAAAGAGGTCATTTATCCTTGGCCTAGGAACTTATTCTTTACAGTTACTTTGTTCAACTTCTTGAAATTCATGCAATGTCTCAAGGTTCCATCCTTCTTCTTCACAAATAATATTGGGGCACCCCAAGGTGACACACTTGGGTGTGTGAACCCCTTCTTCAGAAGATCTTCAAGTTGCATGTGAAACTCCTTTACTTATGGTGTACTCATCATGTAAGGTGTCTTGGATGCTAGAGCTTCTGAAGGCATCATATTGATGGAGAAATCAATGTCTCTTTTAGGTGGTAATCCTAGTGTTTTCTTAAATACATTATCAAATTATTTTAGGACTGCATAATATTCATATTTGACACCTTATCTTTAGGTGTCTCTTCCATATGAGCTGTAAATATTTGACACCCTTTCCGGTAACTTTTCTTCAGTTGCAATGCTGAGATTTCTCAAACATTTATTGCCTTGGATATTCCCTTTATTGGTCTTAGGTTCCCATCCCCATCTGAGCATGCAAATTCCTTTTTATGACAGTCTAGGATAGCATAGTTTTGGTCCAAGCAATCCATCCTAATTAGACAATCATAGGAACCTAAAGGAAAGATGTTCAAGTTTTCCCTAGTGCCCAGTCTATTCATGTCCACTAGACATGACTTAACCATATCATTAAATTATCTTTTGTCTCTGGAATCCAACTGCAACAACCAATATTTTTCATGCTTTCTTATTGTAAAATGCAATCTTTCCACCATCTCAGGATCTGCATAAATATGACTAGCTCCCGAATCAATTAAAATAACAATTTTTTGGTTGGTGAGCTTACCTTCCACTTCAATCATATGTGACAGAAAATTTGTTGGCTTGTTGTTTAGGTCTGCATAGATCCTAGGTACACTTCTTCCCATGTCCTCCATTGTTTCAGCCTTCTAAACATTGCGAACAATCATCATTTTCTCTCCTTTGTGAGGACAGTCTCTAAACATATGATCTCCTTTACAACCCTAACATTAAATAGGTGGTTTCCTTGGCCTTCGTCCACCTGTCTCAATCGTTCTAATTTATCTATAAGTTGGATATCCCTAAGGATTATTTCTAAAGAATGCAGGCTTAGTTACCTTATTCCTCTATTCCATCTTGTATTTCTTCTTGTCTTCCAAATATTTTTGGAAAGTTGGCTTCCCTTTATGTTGATCATATAGGAATTTAGCTCACCTTATCATATCCTCCAATGTTTTTGGATCAACATATTGTATCTTGTCACTGATGAATGTTGAAAATCCACTCAAATAACTCTCATTCTTATTTGTCTCATGCTTGATTAAATAAACATACTTCAACATCTCTAAAAACCTTATTTCACATTCATCTATGGTCATACTCCCAAGATTGAATTCAAAGAAATATTTCATTTTTTTGTCATAGTATCTCTTAGTCAAGTATTTCTTTTCAAAATACTTCTTGAATTCCTTCCAAGTAACATTTTTCTCTTTAATGTGTTGCACCTGCACAAGTTGATCCCACCACATGGATTCCCTTCCCTTGAGTGTATACATGGAAATTATTCCTTTTGCATGAGAAAAGTAATTATGTAATTGAAAATAATTTATCATTCCCAACAACCTTGTCTCTACATATTCAACCATCTTGTGCTCACCCTCAAATGTAGGAGGTTATATTTTGTTCATTTTTGCTTGTTTCTCATCCTCCCCATCCCTATTCTTATGCTTCCTGATAGGGGATGGACTTGATCTATTGTGTGATCTCCTATTGGAATGTCTTGGGAAGTGATGGTGATTTATACTAACACTCATTGCTCTTCCCTTCTCATCACGAGACCTGTCACTTCCTATTTTTCTTAAGCCATTCCCCCTATTTATCCTTGTTTCTCTTATGTCCAATCTCTTCATTAAATTTATGTTGAATTCTTCCTTATTCTTCTTGGATTTCATAATATTTTCATTATCATCCTTATGACTTTGGACATCCTTTTGAACATTTTTAATTGTCTTCACCAAGTTCATGCTTTCAGCCTTTCCTTCTCCATGTCCATTTGAGTTGATTCCTTCAATACCCATATGGACATCCATCCCGATGATCTCATATTCCTTAATGTAATCCCCGTGTGTCCCTTCCATCCCTCTACACTCTATGTTGATCATGTTCTGCTATAAAATATTTTAACTCTACAAAAATGTGCAGCCAACAGAACTTATTAGGCTAATTGAATCAACAATTTCATGAAAATATGAACCATTCTGGTTCAATAATACATCATACTTATTTCTTCTGATTTCCTGATAACTTGACTTCCCAGGTAAATTTTATGGGTGAACAGTTATATTCTATTGTCCAAGATATTTCCAATGATTTCTCCCTTGCTCAATTCTAAGTCTTGAGTAGAAAGTTATGAATATTTAAAATTTGTCTTTTTTGTGCTGTAATCCCTATACATTTTTTCGTCTTCCTCATAGCTGAAATAGCTCTTGGACCCATACTCAATCCACTCTCAAGGTTCACAGGATATTGTGATTTAATTTCATTACAAGTCCTTACAGACAAAAAACCCCACATGCTCCTTTTCTAACCCCCTTTTTGTCCTTAAAATGATTTTTCAGGCACTTGCCCTTTTTCTTCGGCCCCCAATCACATGTGACCACATGATATGAAAAAACACATAACTGAAAGGATCTTATCGGGAGATTCATAAATTTGGGGCTCCAAAACTTTGAGCTTCTAAGGTTTCTCTTTCCACACATCCCAAGACCCCCGAATGTCAGATTGGCGAACTATCGAACCTTCGCTCTTCATAGATTTACTACCTCAGCGTTCTCGAGGTTCAGGACTTCAGAGAAATTCTCAGCATCACACAACACATATTCCAAACAATGAACTTCTGAAAAGGTTCTTCTTGAAGCTTCAGGACTTCGTCGCTCTGGGACTTCAAAATTTAGGCTTTAAAGGATCTCACACCTGAACACTTCAAAACTCTCGAACGTCGAACTGGTGAATTCTTGAACTATCGCTCTTTGAAGCTTTACTACTTTGACACTATAGATATTCGAGACTTCATATAAATTCTCAACATAACACAACATAATATTTCCCCTAAATACCAGATTTTCTAACTTCTGGGGTCTCATTAGCAACTACGCACCAGGGGGGTACTACATGGAAAAAATGTGGAGATGACACGTGGCCCAATTAACGGGTGACACACATCAACTTCCAATTTTCACATAAGGTCTATGAAAGGTACGAATCAGGTTGACACGTGGCACACATAAATGGTTCCATGTAACCCTAGGTTACGTCATCATGCCGTGTCACTCTGGCACTATGAGACTTTCGTACTCTAGGATTCAGAGGATATTACGCTAACACACTTCCAAATTCCCGAACGCCAAACTTGAGAACTTTTGAATATACACTATCCAGAGCTTTGGGGATTCGAAACATCGGGCTTTGGAGGTTCCCTCTTCAACTTACATCAAAACACCCAAACACCAATTTTCTGAACACTTGAACAAGTGCTCCCCATAACTTCACGACATCGTCTCTCCGAGAATTCATAGGTTTCTTCCTCTACATATTTCATAACTACCGAACGTTGAACTTCTAGACTCTTGAATAAGATCTCTCTTAAGCTTCAAAACTTCGAGCTTCAAAATTCTTCTCCACATACCTCTACCTTTTTCCCAAATTACGAATTCCCAAACACTTGTTAATATGCAGACACTTGTCCCCAAACATGAACTGTTAGGATTGGTTTCAGACTTCGGAACTTCGGGGAAAACTTCACTATGTACAACCAAAACCAAATTTTCCCGGAGTGTCGAAATACCGAACCACTTGGGGGATCCAATGACCCACCATCTCCCGATGATATACGGTGTAGATACACTCCAGGTCTTAAGAGATTCGTGGATTTTTCCTCCTTTTTTTTAAAGACTTAAAAATTGTCGAAGCAACAAAGTCCAAAGTACTTGAGGTGTTAACCATCGTTCTCATTTTCCCAAAGATGACGGTTGTGAAGGATTCGAGCCATTCCCAAACATATCTTGTTTGTTCTTCTTATCATAAGCAAACATTTCTCTTCTTTGGGTTTGAAACTTAAAGAGGTCTCCTGCGCACTCCTTGTGATTCAAATTTGACCCTGTTGGACATATTGTGATTTATGTCAATAGTCAATGACACACATGAATCTTATCAGAGAAAGCGCATTGTAGAAATATAATCAAGATTGAAATCCCCATGGGACAAACTAGGACTGATGGATATGCAAGCCCCACATTAAGGGCAGGGATTTATTGAGGAGCGTGAAGGGAGAATTAAAGAATGTGTTATTTCCAATCCCATAAAGAGTTTAGATCATCAGATCTCATCAATTCAAAGATCAAAGACTATGGTTGATCCACCAACAATCGCACAACCTCAATTGTGGCATTTGGGCGATGGGATAAACCATGCGCAAGTTATGGTTCCACAATCTACACTGACCATTGATGGTCACCCACCAATAAAATCTATAGTTGGCATTCGTTCCACTACCAAACGAGCAGTTTCCATTATGGAAATCGATGATAGTTTTAAACATCATTCTATTTGAAGACCCCACAATCATCCCTGATCATTGATATACTTCAAGAGAATTCTAGATTGTTGGATCAAGTTGAGTGGAAGGACAAAGTAAGTTATAAAGAAGGACAAAGTTCTAAATTCTCAAAGTAAAAAAGAACCATTCACTCACCTATAGATTATTTAATTTCCTCCATATCTTGATGAAGAGGTTTGGAGAGACACAGTAGTCTAGTAATCCCAATTAGACTATAGTGTCATGCAGCATGGGGAAAAGTTAGCTAAACCCAATGTTATAATTTGAAGTTGACTTGGAAGGGTAAAACATAACTCACTAGAGGATTAGAGTGCTTGAGGTTGAGTTAGGAGTT
Source organism: Picea glauca (assembly GCA_000966675.3). Taxonomy (NCBI): domain Eukaryota; kingdom Viridiplantae; phylum Streptophyta; class Pinopsida; order Pinales; family Pinaceae; genus Picea; species Picea glauca. Next base: position 818,686 of record JZKD02S2389704.1, on the reverse strand, counting down.
GAACCTAAGGATTAAATTAACTCAAAAGAGAAATAGAAAGAGGTATAAAGGAAATCCTAGGCCACACCTCTCATTCATCTTGAATTTCTATGCATTTTTCTATTGGGATCTTGAGCACACAGTTTTGAGGGTTTTAAGAATACAAACCCTAGAGAACAACTCAGTGGTGAACGATTCCGCCCATCTTGTTTAAATCTTTGTCATGAGGATGCAGTACTCCTCCAATGCCATTCTATATCATTCCCATGTACCATCACTCATCCAGGAGAGTAGTAGTTTGTACCCTTGAGGGATTCTAGCAAGGGGGAATATCATTCTTTGGAGAGAAGTTCGATCAAGGTGATTGAGAAGGCTTTTGGACATTCTATCACCTGGGTATTTCTTATAGGGCCTTGATCATCAGATCTAGTGTATTTTGTGAGGATTACTATTGACGTATAATTATCTATAGATTTGTCACATTTTGGAGAGAAGGAGGGCGCTATGGTGATTCAGATCTACTCAGTTTAGAGGGGTTATGCTTCAGATCTGACCTTGAGACTTCACCTAATGATTTTCAGTGAACCGATCTATCTTTATAAGGAGTTTCAAGATATTTGGAGGCCTCTTTCATCAGGGCTGAAATATTGATCTTAAGAGTATTCAAGAGGGTGCAAGCTTGATTGTGGATTCAACAGTTTGGAGGAGCGTATATTGGCATCTGGACTTGAGACTTTAGGGAGGGCTTCTACTTGCCTTGATCTATCATTCTGTATATTTTGGAGCCATTTGGAGACTTCCTTCAGCTAGGATGAAACTTGGGTCTTCTCAGCTCTTCAGGAGGATGTGCCATCAACCAAGGGGGGTTTGGGACTTGAACCTCGTTCTTCCTGTATTGAACTTCATTGTATATCCATTCTTTGGAGGATTGCATCTTATTATCGGGATCATTTTGTAGCAACTCATATCTTATCTATTGGAGCTATCTGATGTTATTCTATATCTTCATCGTTCTGGTATTAGGTCCTTTGTTATTATATCAATAAAGGTTAGATCTATGTTGTTTGGTTCCATATTTTGTGTTATCTTGCATCTCCATTGTTATATTCAGATCTAAGCTTAATAAATGAAATATAAACCATAAAACCATACCAAGAAGGAAACTTGCAAAAAAGCATACATACACAAGAAAATCAATGGTCAATTAGTGTTCCAAGTGAAAATTTTGGCTTGGGAACATTACAGTGGTATCAGAGCTATGATCCTCCCATCCTGTGAGGAAGAGGTTGAAATGGAGGGATCAGGTGAGGACATTGAGCCACAAATAATAGTAGGGATTACCAGGGACCTACAACGTTCCACAAAAGTATCACAGAGTGACCTTGTTCATCACCTACAAGAGATCCATGAGGTAACACATAGGGGACATGCTGAAATATCATAGACCTTGAAAAATGTAAGTGACAACGAAGAAATGATATCATGACTTTTGATGCAGATGAATCATGGAGGTAAGGATCCATAAACTTATGACAATAAAGAGGCTACTGGTTCTCAGGGAGGATATAGACATCAGTCGAAGCCCATTCCCCACTATCACATTGAGGGTTAAAGTAATGGGTGAGGTGCACCATAGGGACAAACACATAACAGGACCACCCATAGGCACTATCTTCCTTCATTATTGGATGATCAACCACAACCAGGCTACCAATATGAATTTGACGACAACTTTGATCAATATGCCAGGGAGTACAACTCACTAAGCATTCAAGTTCAAAGACAAATCACCTTGGATCAGTATTATGGACTCAAATTTAGAGGCAAAACTCAGAGGCCATACCATAAGAACAACTATGAGCTAGAGTGTAGAGCTATAAATATGGAAATTCCCTATTTTGATGGTTCGACCAAGATGACTGCACAAGCGTGGGTGAAAAAACTAGATACTTACCTGCAGCTTAACCCCATGAGAGAGATGGATGCCATCAAGTTTTCCACCATGTACTTGGAGGGGAAATCTCATGACTGGTGGTACCATGGGTTGACTACACTTGGCCACAGTCATATAGTGGCTTACATAAATTTTACACAAATTCTTATTGACATGTTTGATCAGGAGGATCCAGAGCTACACTTCAAGGAGCTCACCCAACTCAGGCATACAAGATCATCAAAATTATTTATTAAGGAATTTCATAGGTTAACATTTATGGTGCAGGATGTATCTCATTCAAGGCTCATGATGTTGTTCACAAAAGGGTTGATGGAACCCTTAAAGGGTTGGGTCAAGGATTTCAAGCCTACCAACTTACAGGATGCCATATGGAGGATGAGAGATATAGGTCTAGCAACAAAATCTAATTTTATGCCTAGACCACCTCTAAACACTAGATTAAGAGACAAAACATGTCCAATGAATCCAGGAGGAAGATACCCAAGGGGTTTTGATAGGGGAAGAGGTAGGATGGATGAGAACACTAGAAGAGAACTGAGAAGAAAGAAACTATGCTACACATGCAAAGAGCCATGGGACCCATACCACAAGTTTATGGGTTGTGGCAAGGATCATTGCATTGAGGTGACATTAGATAATGAGGAGGATGAGCATTTCAGCCACATATAGAAAATAGAAGCATGCACCACCGAAACTGTAGAAGAGGAGGCTACAGGTCATGACAGTGTAACAAAGGAGAAGGCTACTTTGGCATCTATCAGTGTGGTAACCAAGTACAACATCTTCAGGATTAGAGGACTATTGTAGGGGAAAAGGATTTTAGTTCTCATTGATTAGGGTGCTTCTCACAACTTCATTGAATCAACACTGCTACAGAGGAGGCACATACCCACAATTGAATTTGAAGGATTCAAGGTGGAGGTAGTAGGAGGAAGCACCATGCCATGTAATAGGTATATTCCTAGGATGAAGCTTACATTGGGTAGGCATGACTTAGCACAAGACTTCTATGTGATGGAACTTCTTGATACAAACATCATACTTGGATTTTAGTGTCTTATCGCATTGGGAACTATCACCACGAACTAAAAGACTATGGAGATGTCATTCAAAGAGGAGAGTGGGAGAAAGGTAGTTCTCAGGGGCATGTCTGGAAACACAACTAGAGTAGTTACAACAGAGAGTATGGAGGCCATTTTCAGAAGAGAGGAGATTATATATGCTACAGAGTGTAAGATTTCGGTACGTGTGGACAAGAACGGAAAGGTTCACTATGCACCAGATATTCAGAGGATCATTGACAAACATAGAAAGGTGTTTGGACCCATTCCACCTAGAGTGCCATTAGATAGGGGGTTTGAGCATATCATAGAGATAGAAGAGGGGGAAAAACTAGTCATCACCACTCCCTACAGACACCCAAAGAAGTAAAAAGATGAGATAGAGAAGGCCATCAAAGAAATGTTAGACATGGGTCACATTAGACCAAGTTTCATCCCTTTTGCATCCTCAATGGTACTAGTCAAGAATAAGGATAGAACCATGCACATGTGCATTCATTTCAGGGCATTAAAAAAAAATACTATAAAATAGGTATCCCATTCCAAGGATTGATGAGTTATTAGATGAGCTCCATGGGGTTGTTTACTTCACCAAGATTGGTGTGCACTCTGGTTATCATTAGATCAAAATGAGAGAGCAGGACATCCACAAAACTATTATCATGTGTCACTATGGCCACTATGAATTCCTAGTGATACCATTTGGATTGACCAATGCGCCAACCACATTTCAATCATGCATGAATCATGTCTTCAAAAAGCAGTTGTGGAAACACCTTCTGTTGTTTTTTGATGACTCGTTGATCTATAGAAATACTTGGGAGGAGCACCTTCAACATATGGAACATATTTTGACTATCATGGAGGACCAATCCTTGTATGCCAAGGAGTCCAAATGTGAATTTGGGATGACAGAGGTCCTCTACTTGGGGCACATCGTTGGAGTAAAGGGGGTACAAGTACACCAAGAGAAGATTCGATGGATACTTGAATGGACCACACCTAAGACTCTTACAGAGTTGAGGGGATTTCTTGGAATTTGTAGTTATTACAGGAGGTTCGTCAAGGGGTTCTCACAAATTTGTGCACCCTTGACATATTTGACCAATAAAGGAGCTTTCAGATGGAGTGAAGAGGCATAGTCTACATTTGACAAGATGAAAAAGGTAATGAGCACCAACCAATTTTTAGCCTTGCCATATTTCGTCCAACCCTTCACATTGGAGTGTGATGCATCCAAAGAGGGCATTGGAGCCATACTGATGCAAAATAGGAACCCACAATCCTATGAGAGCCAAAAATTGAGGGGCCCTAAGATTCTTTACACTATATAAGATCAAGAAATATGGCTATCATGCAGGCCTTGGAAAAATTTAGGTAATACATGGTAGGGGAAATATTTGTAGTGAGATTAAATCACAACATCCTTAAGTACTTCTTGCAACATAAGGACTTAAATGAGAGACAACATAAGTGGTTCAGCAAGATATAGGCATATGATTTTGACATTGAATTTTTCAAGGGGAAGAATAACATAGTTGCAGATGCATTATCCAAAAGGCCATCAGTTTATGCCATGACCAATATTTCAGTTGAATGGAAGGCCCACCTTCTGGTGGAATACTCCAAAAACCAGTTCGCTTGTGATTTTATGGATGGGAAAATACTGGATGACAACTTCAAAGTCATAGATGACATCATTTACTACAAGGGATGAATTTTCTTGGTTTTTGATTCATCCTTCAAGGCCAAGATACTACAAGCATGTCATGATTCACTGGTCGCAATGCACCAAGGCATTGTCAAAACATATAGACATGTACAAGAAAGGTTTTCATGGAGGGGTCTCAAAGAAGATGTAGTATGACACATCAAAGAGTGCACTATTTTCAATGAAAACAAGGATGAGCATACACATCCAACAAGACTATTACAACCTTTACCCATTCCAGATCACAAATGGGAGAGCATCTCTATGGACTTCATCACGGGATTTCCAAGAGCACAGGGGAAAGAATGTAGTTTCATGGTGGTGGATAGGTTAACTAAGTTTTCACATGTATTCTCCATTTCCACACACTTCGGGGCAACACAGGTGGATTATTTGTTCTTCAGGGAGATCTTCAGGCTACACGGGTTGGCCAAGACTATTGTTAGTGACAGGGATACCAAATTTATGAGCACCTTTTGGTAGGATTTATTCAGGTTGTTTGGTATGGATTTGAACCCTAGCACCATTTACCACTCTCAGAATGATGGGCAGACTGAAATAGTCAAAAAGTGGGTGGAAGACTACCTCATAAATTACATAGCAGGGTAGCAGAAGCAATGGTTTAGGTGGCTACACCTGGGAGAATACTATTACAACACCACTCATCACATGTACATCGGTATGAATCCATTTAGGGCCTTGTACAGTTATGACCCTCTCTCCTTTGTATATATTTCCTTTGGTGATATAATAGCTCCTATCGTATAGGATTGGGCACAACAGAGTCAAGACATACTCAAGGAATTGAAAGATCATCTGCAAAGGGCACAAAATGAGCAAAAGGTCCAGGCGAAAAAGCATAGTGCAGAGTGCACATTTGAGGTTGGTGACTTAGTATACTTAAGGATCCAACTGTATAAGTATGATTCTATCAAAATAAGATGAGAAAATAAGCTCCAACCCCAATTTTTTGGACCCTATAGGATCAACAGGAAGGTAGGGATCGTGGCTTATGAACTTGAGCTTCCACATGGTAGAAAAATTCACAATGTCTTCCATGTGTCATGCTTGAAGAGGGCCATCGGCCAACACATAAACCCACTGGAGGTACTGCCACCCTTAGATGAAGAGGGGAGGTTGGTACTAATGCTGAAGGAAATACTAGAAGTTTAGGAGAAGAAAATCCGAAGGAGAAACATCAAGGAATTCTTGGTCAAGTGGAAGGATCTGCCTATTGAGGATGCTACGTGGGAGAGTTAATAGGTGATACATGATACAGGTTCAAAATTGCTTGTGGACAAGCAATTTCTAGCAGAGGAGACTGTAATTTTCCCCACCTCTTGAGGAAGAGGTTTGGAGAGACTCAGTAGTGTAGTCATCCCCACTAGACTATAGTCTCATGCAGCATGAAGAAAATTCAGCTAAACCCAATGTTATAATTTAAAGTTGACTTGGAAAGGTAAAAATTAACTCACTGAAGGATTAGAGCACTTGATATTGAGTTAGGATTTCAACCTAAGGGTTAACTTAAATCAACATAGGAATAGAAAGAGTTATAAAGGAAATCCTAGGGCACACCTCTCATTCATCTTGGATTGCTATGCATTTTTCTATTGGGATCTTGAGCACACAATTTTGAGGGTTTTGAGAATACAAACCCTAGAGAAAAAATCAGTGGTGAAAGATTCCACCCATATTACTCCAAGCTTGGTCTCAGGGATGCAATACTCCTCCCACACCATTCTGCAACATTCACAGGTACCATCACTCATCTAGGATAGCAACAGGTCATACCCTTTATGGTTTCCATCAAGGGGACACATCATTCTTTGGAGAGAAGTTCGATCCAGGTGATTGACAAGGATTTTGGACATTCTAGCACTTGGGTATTTCTTGTAGGGCCTTGATTATCATATCTATTGTATTTTGAGAGGGTTACTATTGCTCGATAATTATCTAGATCATTGACACATTTTGGAGGGAAGAAGGGTGCTACTGTGATTCATATCTACTCAGTTTGGAGGGGTTATACTTAAGATTTGACCCTGAGACTTCAACTACTGATTTCCAGTGACCCGATCTATCTTTCTATGGAGTTTCAAGGTATTTGGAGGCCTCTTTCATCAGGGCTGAAATATTGATCTTAACAATATTCAAGAGGGCGTAGTCTTGATTGTGGATTCAACAATTTGGAGGAGAATATCTTGTCATCTCGACTTGGGACTTCAGGGATGGCATCTGGTTTCCTCGATCTATCATTATATGGATTTTGGATCCATTTGGAGACTTCCTTCAGCTATGTTGAAACTTGGGTATTCTCATCTCTTTAGGAGGAAGTTCCATCAACCAAGGGTGGTTTGGGACTTGACCCTAGTTCTTCTTGTATTGACCTTCAATGTTTATCTAGGATTTGGAGGCTTGCATATTATTATCAGGAGCATTTTGTAGCATCTCATATCTTATCTATTGGAGTTATCTAATGTTATTCCAGATTTGCATCCTTCTTGTATCAGGTTCTTTCTTATTATATCAATAAAGGTCAGATCTATGTTGTTTGGTTACATATCTTGTGTTATCTTGCATCTCCATTGTTATCTTCAGATCTAATCGTAATAAATGAAATATAAACACTAAAACCATACCAAGAAGGAAACCTGCAAACAAACACACATACATAAACAAATCAGTGGTCAGTTATTGTTCCAAGCGAAAAAAATTGCTTCGAAACATTAAAGATTAATTCATGGTCGTCAATTTTTTCGAGACCTCTGGAAAAGATAGGATCACCTGACTAACATAAGAATGAATAATGATCGTTCAATCTATTTTGGGGAAATATACTCTCGGAGGTTTAATGATTGCAAATACTAGAAGTCACAAAAGCTGAAGTTTCGAAGTAAATGAGAGCCATCCATATCAACCATAGATTAAGTCATAAATGCTAGATTAAGCAGTAAAAGAATGAGTAAGGATTTGATCCAGACCATTGATTTGGTTCTGGGAATCATGCCATCCATCAGATCAATCCGTGTGAGAGGTAACCATTTCGATAAATTGAAAACTCCGGAATATTAGATGATTGTTAAACAAAAATCGTCAAACGCTGAAATCTAGTGAACTAGGTTCTAGCCCCCAATCATGGGTTATGAACACATAAGCCATAAGGCACTAGGAACATTGCTTATATAATAAGACCATGGTTTCTTGCAGATGGTCACATGTAAATGGTTTGAAGGAAGTGCCTCTACATAATTTATTTCTGCAATATTTGGAAAGACATGAAATTAATTTAAATGAAATTAATACTATGATCGATTAATGCATTTTTTTTTCATTAAATGGAAAAGGATTTTCAATAATATTTGAATAAATAAAAACAAATGATATTATTATTAATGAAGAGGTGTGATGGTCCAAACAAAGGGACACAATGTTTCATAGCTCACACCAGTTGAAAGAGTATAAAAACAAGAAACAGTGGTGAGAATAAAGTGTCTCTGTGGTCGATATCATAAGATAAAAAGAATAAGTAGATTCCAAGAAGGAAAACTGAAGATACTTATGTAGTGAGGATGGAAGGGAGGAGCATGGAAGGATTCACATCCTTAATAAGCAAATTGTAAAATACAAGTGAGTTGGAGCTTCCTAGGGTTGGTTACCTAAATACAAGGGAGGTTGTCCTTCCTAAGGTTGTTTCCCTAAAGTCGAGGGAGTTGGTGTTTCCTAGGGTTGGTGCCCTAAATAAGGGGTTTGGTGTCTCCTAGAGTTGGGGATATAAAAGGGATTTTTGTCCTTCACTATTCTTTATACAAAATTGTACTTCATGTTGAATATATTTATATAACCGATTTTCCATACAATTCATTTTTTATTTATTGTGGTAATCAATAAAATATAAAAAGTACTTGCTAATTGTTAAAAAGGGGTAATACTGATTCATTCCCCCCTCTCAGTATTCCAACAATTTGTATCAAAGCAGGTGCCTTCATCATAGTCTAACAACTGGAAAGTAGATCCTGAATATGGATCAACAAGAAGGAATGTATAACAACAAAGCACTATTGGTCAATGGAGGAGGGTATGCTCTATGGAAAATAATAATGAAAAACTTATTTTTGGATCTTGGTTTTGATATTTGGAAATCTGTTCTAGATGGTTACACTACACCAACTATTCCACCCAAAGGCATTGTAGGTGATAAAATATGTAATGACAACTCGAGAACATCTATCAAAATTCTATGAGGGTTGACTAATTATATATGTGTGAAGGTTATGCATTGTAAATCAGCCAAAGAAATCTGGGACAAGTTGGAGGTTGTATATGAATGATATGACAAAGTCAAGGAAGCCAAACTACAGACCTATAGAACTCAGTTTGAAAATATAAAAATGAAAGAAGAAGGAAATATTGTTGAGTACCTTCATAGGGTAGATGAAGTGGTTAATTTAATCAGAGCATCAAGAGAAGAAATTAAAGATAAACTTATTGTGAAAAAATTACTAAGGTCATTACCTATGATATATGATGCAAAGATTTCTACAATTGAATATAGAACTGATCTGAACACACTTACAGTTGATCATCTTCATGGAATTTTTACAACATATGAAATGAGAACAGGGAATGATAAATCAACAAAAGATGAAACAACCTTTAAAACATATAAAACAAAGATGAGGAAGGAGAAAAACACCAATGATAACTTATCAGATATATCAAATGTAGAAGAGGGAAACTTTATAAAGAAACTCCATAAAGGATTTGAAAAATATAAAGTAAAGTTACCTTTCAAATGTTTCAACTATGGCAGAATTGGACACTTTGCTAACAAATGTCCCTATCCCAAGAAGGATTAAAATGATGAAGAAGTTCATAACTAGAAAAACCAATACAAGCATAAATTTTATAAGAAAAAGAAAAACTTCTAATCCAACGAAGAAAACATATCTTCAGACATGAGTGAAGATGAAAATTCAGATCTTTTGTTTATGGGAATGAAAACTCAAGATGATAAACATTCATAAGATGAATAAGAATGAAACTTTGAAGAATAAGGAAACTTTGAAGAAGAAAGCCTTAGTGTAATTGAAGAACTAGGAAGAACTAAAAAACAAAACAGTGTACTAAGAAGAAAGCTTCTGGAGATTAAAGAAGCTACTAAATCAAGAGAGAGGGAAGCTTCCAAAACCATCAAGGAGTTGGAACAGACCATTAGTGATTTCAATTATCAGATCCTAGAAGGTAATAAAACCGAAGAATTCATTTTAAAATAACTTAGTCATAAAGAAACAAACATGTGAGAAACTAGAAGCTGAGATTATGCTGGTAAAACGTGAACTTGAGAAAGAAAAGAAGAGATCAAACTTTGGAAGTATTTCAAAAATCTTGGATGAAATTCTCAGTAGTAAAAGGTCACCAAACAACAAGACTGGTTTGGG
>JZKD02S2389704.1:767607-801212 GCA_000966675.3 Picea glauca | reverse complement strand
GGAAGAGACCTAATCTGAACCAACTAACTATTTGACTATGACACTTGTATGTAAACAAAATATTGTTTTATTTATTGCAGGAGGACAAATGGAACAATCATGTTAAATTTAGTTGACCATGACTCCATGAGAGGGGAACATGTTGGAACTACCTATGGGCTGATTTTTAGAATTGTCCAATCAATGATTTGGCCATTGGCAGCCCCTGAAAATCAGGTATTTGGAAAGATGGGAAAATTCCCAAGGGAGGGAAAATACCTAGGCAAAAATGATTTTTGGATATATAGCATATGAGAAGAGGCAGGATGCTGCCAAGTATGTTGGGAAAGGAATTACCTCTTGCTGTTATGAACACTCCCTACTGAGTGTGAGGAAAGAAGAAGAAGTTTTTTTTAAATTGGATGTTTCTCAGGAGGAGTTCCAAGTTAACCCTCATGGATTCATGGTCACGCTAGGTGGTGAACATGACAAGTGATTTGTCTTCCCTGTTCTATGGTTGGGAGGAACATGGTTGTTCCCTTTGTCTTTCCTCAAGTGGTTCACATATTTTAAATTACTCCTTCTCTCTTTGAATACTTATATATCTGATGTAATGAATTTGTTAATTCTAAATTGGAATATTGTCCCTCTCTGTTGAATGATTAAATCACTAATGTAGTGCATCTATTAATTCTAAGTTGATATAATAACCTCCATGAAATCTGTTCGAGTATATGAAGCATGGATACTAACAAAATTCCCTACAAATCTAATTCTAAGTGACTCTTACAGTTGGATTAAATTTTGAATGAATTCTAGATCTTACCTTTTAAAGATTATGACAGATTGAAAATATTAGCCATGGTTAGATTCTGGAAAAAATTCATTTCTTTAAACTAGATTTTTACTATATGAAAGTAACTGTAGGATAAACTACCAAAGAATCAAAATTCCTTCTTCAAGTCTGCCTATGTATAAATGCCTTTGAAACTAAGTTTATATTTCTGCAAGTAAATCTTAGGTTCATAATTACTTGTTCAAGACCTTCATTTCCCGCATAGAATTGAATTAAAACTAGTGTGAAACACTATCTATTTCACGGTATAATTATATTCATATAAACAATATAGGTCTAATTATTGTTGGCAATATGTGTAGACATTACAGAAGAAAATAGAGGTTGCATGCCTACAACAGAATGTATAAATACTAGATATGTTCCTATATTATGTAAATGACTCACTATAATGGAAGATATGTAAATACAACTATATAAATGAAATGTTGGATGTAGGAGACTAATAAATTTATTCCAAAATAGAGAAGCTAGAATTTTAATGCATTCGTAGGTACAATACGAGTTGCATTTTCCTAGCCTTAGGCATGGAAACAACTCATTTCTTATCACTATAAATCTAATACAAAAAAATAAAGGAGTACCAATAACTCTATTACCATAGCTATTTTTTGGTAAATACATTAGCACTGGAACAGTCGAGTTGAGGACACATAACTTGAAATGAATTGGATGTAATATTTCATTTTAACAGTAATTGGTACTTGATAATCAAGAGACAAACTCACTATGATTTACCATATCATCTTAGTACATTTGAGAAGGACTGTAGCTCAATATCAAGAAAATTATTACATAGTTTGACCAAACTCAAATCGAACACGGAACTTTATGCAAGAGGGTTTACACTTCATCCTAACAATACTAAGGGTGGAACAAAACTAATTGAAAATGAAAAATTGGATGGAGCCATGAGCACCATTTTCCTAGCACCTATAGAGTTAAAACTGAGAGGAGATGGGCTTTGAACCCGAATACCTTTTGTGCTAAGAACAAGGGTGGTTATCCGAAACATGCGTAGACTGAAGCCATGCAAAAGTAGACCCTATAATTATTAGCAATATGTACATGAATGAAAGATAACGAAACATTAAAAGGATTGATCTTTTGTTAAATAATTAGAATATTCCAAAGAGACGGTTATCTTTTAGCAAGTAGGGTTATATTCGTCCTCGCCGCTTGCTGACTGGATGGATGTCCGGGATAAGCGAGAGTGGTGCAATAATTTCCTGATGGGTACCCTCACATAAAATAGGTCCCATCATTAGTGAATTATAGCCAATCTTAAAAAGAACAAAACTAACCAGTGGAAAACTTTCTTTCTACAACAATCAACGAATCTAAATAAATTGAAATAGTCTACATGGCTAGTCTTGCTTTATCTTATACACAAAATAGTCATGATGTACAAAGTCCCACTATAAATCCTACACACTTAATTGATACTATACCTAACTGTCAAATTTAAACCTTCCCAAATTTGAAATGCAGAAAGTAATGACAGTACAACAGTCAATACAAAGATTTCATAACTAGATTGGAGAGGTTTCATTGCACTTGTAGTATTCTTAACATAAGAAAATTACGACTCAAATATCATTTGGAAAAATTAAATAGTCTTTTTAAACACACAACTATCAACTCAAAGTTTCATATACTGTAAGGAAGTTCCTATGAATTATACGAGAGCACTTTAAGAAGATTTCTTTATATTATACCCAAACAAGAATGCCTTATCCTTAAAGAAACTTCTCGGTGTAAGGACCAATGAAGAGTTGGAGTAAGAGAACTGATGCATGGACTCACCCCTTCGTGAAGAGAAAGAACAAGAATCGATATAGGGTTTTGCACACAGAGTTACGATCAAATATAATAAAACCTCTTATGATTTCAATACTAGACCTCGACGTGCAACCATAGGGTAAGAGAAAGAAAGAACATCAATATTAAGACATAAGGAAACCCTAAGTTTCCCTCTTCCCAGGAGACTAAACTGGTAAAATCATCTGAAAGTGGAGCAAGGAGATGGAGTGCTGAGACCTTAGAAGTATTAAAACGTGAACCAAATAACTTTTCAACTTTTAATAGAAGCAGGAATAAACATGAAGAATTTCCTAGTAATATTGATTAACAAGATTTTTAGAATGAAGAAAGACTTTCACTACATCGGACTACTCTCTCGTACTTAAACACAAGAGGCTCAAAAAATTACCAGGACAGAGGTTAACGTTGGTTGTTCTGGTGAGTAACGATCTCCAAGGTGATAGCCTCCCATGCTGAGAGAGCAGCATACAAAGTCGTTCGGACTAGTAAAAAAAATTTCTTAATAGGGAAACAATGCATAGAGCCTTTCATAGTTCGCAAAGATAGGGAAAAAAATCACCTAACCCTAAGGGGAAAACTTCACACTGCACAGAGTAAATGTTGAAGGTACAGGACTGGTGGAGCCATGTGCTAGGGCAGAGCTGGCACGACAGGATTAGAGGAGGAGTCAGGTGAAAGGGCCATCGAAATGTGCGTGACACAACCTACCCATTAATAATGGGTGCAGAACCTTAACTCTCTCTGAGAAGTATGCCTCCTACCTTAATAACAATATTGTGAAATTAATGAGAGTCATGTCGAGAGACGACTAGTCACGACTAGTTAGGTACAAACTGCTTCATCCCAGTTAAACTACCATCATCATTTTGTTTTGATAAGATAAAGTTGAGTTAATACTTAGTTGAACAAGACTTTCGCACAGGATTTTTCCTTACCTAAACTCGTTTTAGCATAGTGACTAGAAGAACTGTAATTACAAAGGCATTCACAGTGAAATCCATTTAAATGACTTGGACATGGTCAAATGGTATGATATATTATGTATTTTATACTAAGAGTAGAACATCCGATGTTACATTCATTTTGGTAGGTGTTCCATTATTACAAGGTCAATTATATAGACTTGCATGCAAGCATGAAGGGTCGGATTTAAAAAAAATAAAACTAGGACTCCAATCCTATTTTTACATTTCTATATAGATGGATATAATATTATGGTTTTAATATCTATATGTAAAAGGAGAAATTATATGGGTTGCAAAAAGGTGCTAGAACTTTTGGAGAGCCCCTTGTATAAAGTTTTTAAGTTAGTTTGGTGTAGGATTGTTCTCAGATGACCAACAGAATATAAATATATGATCAGAGTGAACTTTACCTATCCTTTACTTTTTACGAATCTTTTAGACGAAATTGGAGGTTAATGTCCCATAGATTTTTATTTTTTTTTATGCCAAAATTGAGGTACATTACATATGGTATCCGAGAAAAGGTTACAACACTAGACCTGAATAGGACCATTGTAATTGCTTTATATATATTCGATTTAAGAAAAACTAATAAACCTTTTTGTTACAAACAGAAAACCCTTTCTGTTTTTTGTGAATTATGGCAGCTCAGGATGATGTAGAAATTAGAATGGAAGTGGATCCAGAGAAAGGACCTCCGGGAGATCCAAGACAAAATAGTGACAGAAGCTCACCTATGGAAGTACTAAAAGAAATGAGGAATCTTATTGTTGAATTGCAGGTTTTCAAAGCAGATAATGAGAAACTGAAGAAAGCACAACAAGAATAGTAGGAAATAAATGAAGTCTTGTTGTGTAACATAGTAACCAAGAAAATCCCAAAGGACAATAATCATGAATCAGAGGTCAATAAGAGGGCCTCCAAGAACTCCAATCCTGAAGTAGAAAAAGAGGACAACACATCTGAGGGTACCCCTTCAGCTGAAGATAAAGAAAAACCAGATAGAAAAAGGAAACAAGTAGATCATCTTGAAGGGGAATTCAAGAAGATTAAACCTACTACATTTGATGGGGAATTCATAATAGGTGAGGAAGTTGAGGCATGGTTATTAGATATAAAAAAATATTTCCAAATATAGAACTATTCTAGCAATATGAAAGTTAGAATGGCCATTTACAACTTGAAAGGAAAGGTCGGCATGTGGTGGCAAGATCTGAAATTGGAAAAGGGCTTCAAAGAAAAAAAGATGGAATGGTCTGACTTCAAGAAATATTTCAAAAAATAGTAGCTATCTGAAAGATACTATGAAAGAAAAACAAAATAATTTTATGAGTTAAGACTTGGAAAAATGACAATGGAATACCTTATAAATAAATTCTTGGAATTACTATGGTTCGTACGTTACATCCTAGAGGATAAGGTAAAAATCTAGCGATTCTTAAGCTATTTACCACAGTCCTACAGGGATAGAATTGAGTTTGACAACTCCAAATCCTTGAGTGAAGTATTCAGGAAAGCACGAATGTTCTATGACCAGTATAAACAATGGACAGAGTTTCCCAAAGCCTGGAAGGATAAGAAATAAGATCGAATGAACCAACGAAAGAAGGGATACCATCCAACTCCTTACTAGAATGCAGCAAAAATATTTCCAAGAAAGGATTTTCACTCCAACCATCCGAATACGCAAGGGAACGGTAAACTGGTAAATATGGGAACGAAGAATTTTGGGGACAGCCCCCACGAACCGTTAAAGTGTAGGGAATGTGGAGAACCTCACCTAAGGAGGAAATGTCCATGTTTAATTTCAGCAAACCAAACTGATGTTCATAACTTGCAGGAAGCCTCGACGGTGGGTGATGTGGGCAGAAGCCTGCAATAGATAAATGCAACCATAGATGGTCGGGAAGCTGACCACCAGTTCTCTATGGTATAAATTGAAGGTAAAATCAATGACACTCGAAGTTCTGTTTTAATTGAACCTGGAGCTATGTTAAGTTATATTACTCCTGGTATAGTAGAGTGAAATAAACTTAAGAAACTGAAGCATGCAAAATCATGGATGGTACAACTAGCTGCCGGAACTAAAAGGAAATTAGTTGAATTTATTTTTGATTTTAAGTTCATCTTAGATGGTAAGAACATAAGGACAAATCTGAACATCCTACCCCTAGGATCTTATGATATGATTATAAGAATGGATTGGCTGGAAAAGCACAAGGCAGTACTCGATTTTTATACAAACAAACTTAACTATAAAGACGATTATGCCACTACTAGAACAACCCAAGGTGTACCAAAACCTGTATCAGTTAGACAAGTTGCTGCGATGCAATTCAAGAAATGCAAGAGAAAGGGATGTCAAGTTTATGCCATCCAAGTAACAAACCTGCTAGAAAAGAAATACAAACCTAACTTGGAAGAATTTGTTGTTTTACACTATTTCAGAGACATATTTGTTGATGAAATACCTAAATTACCCCCTAGAAGATAAATAGAGTTCTCCATACCCCTAGAAGATAAATAGACTACATGGTTCAGCCCCTATTTCGAAAGAACCTTACCGAATGAGTATAACAGAATTGATGGAATTGAAAATCCAACTGCAAGAGTTATTGGACAAAGAGTATATCCGACCAAGTGTTTCACCTTGAGGAGCACCCATCCTCTTTGTGAAGAAGAAAGACGGTACTCTAAGACTATGTAACTATTATAGACAACTGAACAAAGTGACTATTAAAAACAAGTACCCTGAACCTAGGATAAATGATATGTTTGATCAAGTAGGTGGGGAAAAGATCTCTTCGAAGTTGGATTTACGATCTGGATATCATCAAGTTAGGATAAAAGATGAGGACATAATAAAGACAACTTTTCGAACAAGATATGGACATTACGAATTTGTGGTCATACCTTTCGAACTCACTAACGCGCCAACCACATTCATGTGCTTAATGAATAGTATTTTTAGTCAATTCTTGGACAAATTTGTGTTGGTGTTTATTGACGATAAACTGGTATATTCAAAAACAGAAGAAGAACATGAAGAACACTTAAGAAACGTCCTGCAAACTTTGAGGAAACATCAACTGTATGCTAAATTCGATAAGTGTGATTTTTATCAGAAGAAGATACAATACCTAGGACATGTCATTTTTGCAGAAGGCATTGCAGCCGACCCTAAGAAAGTAAGAGCCATTATGGAATGGCCAGTACCAAAGGATGTAGTCGACATCTGGTCATTCATGGGAATCACTGGATATTACCGCATATTTATAGAGGGGTTTTCCAAAATAGCCTACCCCATCACATCGTTAAAAAATAAAGGGAGAAATTTTAATTGGTCACAAAAGTGCCAAGATAGTTTTAATACATTGAAGGAATTATTAAAACCCGTGCCCATTCTAAAGGTAGCAGAACCAGATAAAGACTTCATGGTCTATTTTGACGTGAGTAAAGAAGGATTAGGTGGTGTCCTAACTCAATAAGGACATGCTATTTTCTATGAGTCTCGTAAGTTAAAGGAACATGAGAGAAACTATGTCACTCACTATTTATAATTGGCAGCAGTAATACACGCCTTAAAAATGTGGAAACATTACATAATGGGAAAAATGTTTCTACTATTGACAGATAACAACAAGGTGAAATACATGTTCAACCAACCAGATATTAACGCAAGGCAAGAAAGGTCGCTAGCCTTTTTGAGCGAGTTTGACTTTGAGGTAAGACATATCAAAGGTAAGGAAAATAAGTTAGCATATGCTTTAAGAAGAAGATTCCATGGGATATTTGAGATAAACATCAGTAGGGAAGAAAGGGATCTGTAACAGAGAATAAGGGCGACAGGTATTAATGATGAAAATTTCACTAAGTTAGTGGCAGAATTACATGACGCTACAAAAAACTCACATGAACGAGATCTAAGTATCGATAAATATGGGTTACTACATTTTAAAAATAGAATTTACATACCTGATTCAACAAAGTTAAAGATAACAGTTCTTGACGAAGTGCAAAAGAAACCGTATGCTAGTCATCCAAGATACCAGAAAATGATAACAACACTCAGGAAATTTTTCTATTGGCCTAATATGAAGGGCGAAACAATAGGATACTTGGCTAGGTGCCAAGACTGTCAACAAGTAAAGGACGAACACCATCATCCAGCCGGCCTATTACAACCATTACTAGTACCATAATGGAAATGGGAGACCATATCGCTAGAATTTATTACATATTTTCCCAAAACTCAAAAACATAATGACTCTATCATGGTTGTAATCGATAAACACAGTAATTCTGCACACTTTATTCCAATAAAGTCTACTTTTAAAGCTATAAACATTACTGAAATATTTATGAAAGAAATTTTTAGACTGCATGGAATTCCTAAAATAGTAATTTCAGATAGAGACGTAAAATTCACGTCCACTTTTTGGAAGGAGTTGTTTGCAGGGATAAATGCCAAACTAAATTTCAGTACAAGCTATCATCTAGGAACGGATGGACAAACCGGAAGGACAAACCAAATCGTAGAAGATATGCTCTGCATGTACGTAAGAACAAAACCGAGCAAATGGGAAGACTATATACACCTGGTAGAATTTGCATATAACAATGGGTACCAAACTTCGGCTAAGCTAAGCCCCTTCGAAGTACTATATGGCAGGAAGTGTATGACTCCAATTAGTTGGGACAACCTGGCTAATAGACTTATGGTTGGACCATAGATGATCCAATAAATGGAGAATACAGTAAGAAAGGTACAACGAAACTTCGAAGAGGCACAGGACAGTCAGAAGAGTTATGCGGACTAGAAAATAAGACACTTGGAATTTCAAGTGGGGGATCATGTATACTTAAAATTCAAAGCCTGAAAAAGTTCACTAAAAATCGAAAACTATACCAAGATGGAACCCAGGTTTTGTGGGCCCTTCGAGATACTAGCTTGAATTGGACCCATGGCATACCAACTTGCACTTTTAGCTAATCTAAAAATTCATAATGTATTTCATGTTTCTTTATTGAAAAAATATGTTCATGACCCTACTCATATGATTGATTGGAACTTGGTGCAGGCGGAACCAGAAGGCGATTTCTAGGTGGAACCCCTGCGTATTCTAGACCGGACAGAAATAACACTTTGGAACAGAGTCGTCTCTCAGGTAAAGGTGCAATGGAAGCACTTTAGTCTTAAGGAGGCCACTTGGGAATTGGAGGGAGATTTGTGGAAATCTCATCCAATCATATTCCAAGAAATGAATGAACACTAAGGACAGTGTTTTATTGAAGGGGGAAAGGATTTGAGATCCCTCCAAATAAAATAAAGTATTTTCAAAAGTCAAAATTTGTTAGAAAAACTATTCCATTTTTAGTAAATTAAAATTTGGAAAATTTTTGCCATTTATTGCAATTTCAAATTCCGAATTTGATAAATTGTAATTAATTATTATGACTGTTGGGCAGAGACATGATCTGAACCAACTAACTATTTGACTATGACACTTGTATGTAAACAAAATATTGTTTTATTTATTGCAGGAGGACAAATGGAACAACCATGTTAAATTTAGCTGACCATGACTCCATGAGAGGGGAACATGTTGGAACTACCTATGGGATGATTTTTACAAGTGGCCAATCAAGGATTTAGCCATTGGCAGCCCCTAAAAATCAAGGATTTGGAAAGCTATGAAAATTCCCAAGGGAGGGAAAAGACCTGGGCAAAAATGATTTTTGGATATATAACATATGAGAGGAGACAGGACGCTGCCAAGTATGTTGGGAAAGGAATTACCTGTTGCTGTTATGAACACTCCCTGTTGAGTGTGATGAAATAAGAATAATTTTTCTAAAATATAATGACGTTGTTGAGGAGGAGTTCCAAGTTAACCCTCATGGATTCATGGTCAGTCTAGGGGGTGAACAGGACAAGTGATTTAGCTTCCTTGTTCTATGGCTGGGAGGAACGTGGTTGCTCCCTTTGTCTTTCCACAAGTGGTTCAAATATGTTAAATTACTCCTTCTCTCTTTGAATACTTATATATATTATGTAATGCATTTGTTAACTTTTAATTGGAATATTTTCCATCTCTGTTGAATGATTAAATCACTGATGTAGTGCATCTATTAATTCTGAGTTGATATAATAACCTGGGTGAATTCTATTGGAGTGTATGAAGCATAGATACTAACAAAATGTCCTACAAATCTAATTCTGAGTTATTCTTATGATTGGATTAAATTTTGAATGAATTATATATCTTACCTTTTAAATATTATGACGGCTTGAAAAGATTACGCATGGTTAGATTCTGGAAAACAATAATTTCTTTAAACTAGATTTTTACTATACGAAAGTAAATGTAGGATAAGCTACCAAAGCATCAAAATTCATTTTTCAAGACTGCCTGCATATAAATCCCTTTGGAACTATGTTTATATTTCTACAAGTAAATCTTAGGTTCATAATTACTTGTTCAAGACCTTCATTTTCCGCATAGAATTGAATTAAAACTAGTGTGAAACACTATCTATTTCATGGTATAATTATATTCATATAAAAGATATAGGTCTAATTAATGTTGGTGATCTGTGTAGATGTTATAGAAGAAAATAGAGGTTGCATGGCTACAATAGAATGTATAAATATTAGATATGTTCCTATATTATGTAAATGATAGACTATTCTGGAACATATGTAAATACAACTATATAAATGAAATGTTGGATGTAGGAGACCAATAAATTTATTCTAAAATAGAGAAGATGGAACTTTAATGCATTCGTAGGTACAATACGAGTTGGATTTTACTATCCTCGGGCATGGAAACAACTCATTTCTTATCACTATAAATCAAATACAAAAAAATAGAGTACCAATAACTCTATTACCATAGCTAATTTTTGGTAAATACATTAGTTCCAGAACAGTCATGTTGAGGACGCATAAGTTGAAATGCCTTGGATGTAATATTTCTTTTTAACAGTAATTGGTGCTCGATAATCAAGAGACAAACTCACTATGATTTACCATATCACCTGAGTACATTCGACAGGGAATGTAGCTCAATATAAAGAAAATTATTAGATAGTTTGACCAAGCTCAAATCGAACACAGACCTTTATGCAAGAGGGGTTACACTTCATCCTAACAATACTGAGGGCAGAACAGAACTAATTGAAAAAGGAAAATTGGATGGATCCACGAGCACCATTTTCCTAGCACCTATAGAGTTGAAACTAAGAGGAGATGGGTTTGGAACCTGAATACCCTTTGTCCCAAGAACAAGGGCGGTTATCCGAAAATTGCACAGACTGAAGCCCTACAAAAGTATACCCTATAATTATTAGCAATATGTACATGAATGAAAGATAACGAAACATTAAAAGGATTGATGTTTTGTTAAATAAATAGAATATTCCAGAGAGACACTTATCTTTTGGCAGGCAGGGTCATATTCGTCCCCGCCGCTTGTTGACTGGATTGATGTCAGAGCTAAGGGAGAGTGGTACAGTAACTCCCTGATGGATACCCTCGCATAAAACAAGGCCCATCATTAGTGAATTATAGCCAATCTTAAAAAGAACAAAACTAACCAGTGGAAAAATTTATGTCTATAATAGTCAATGAATCTAAATAAATTGAAATAGTCTATAGGGATAGTCTTGCTTTAACTTATAGATGACATAAGTCATGATGTACAAAGTCCCACTATAAATCCTACACATTGAACTGATAATATACCTAACTATCGAATTTAAACCTTCCATAATTTGAAATGTAGAAAGTAATGACAGTATGACAGTCAATACAAAGATTTCATAACCAGACCCGAGAGGTCACATTGCACTTGTAGTATTCTTAACATAAGAAAATTATGATTTGAATATCATTTGACGAAAGTAAATAGTCTTTTTAAACACAGAACTATCAACTCAAAGTGTCATATACTGTAAGGAAGTTCCTATGGATTATACGAGATCCCTTTAAGCAGATTTCATTATATTATACCCAAACAAGAATGCCTTATCCTTAAAGAAACTTCACGGTGTAAGGACCAGTTAAGGGTCAGAGTAAGAGAACTGATGGGTGGACTCACCCCCTCGTGAAGAGAAAGAACAAGAAGTGATATAGGGAGTTTCACATAGAGTTACAATCAAATCTAAAAAAACTTTTTATGCTTTCAATACTGGACCTCGATGCGCAACCGCATGGTAAGAGCAAGAAAGAACATTAGTATTAAGACATAGAGAAATCCTAATTTGCCTTCTTCCTAGAATACTAAATTGGTAATATCATCTGAAAGTGGAGCGAGGAGATGGAGCACTGAGACCTCAGAAGTATTAAAATGGGAGCCAAAGAAATTTTCAACTTTTAATAGAAGCAGGAATAACCCCGAAGAATTTCCTAGTAATATCGATTAACAAGAGTTACAGAATGAAGAAAGACTTTCAATACGGTGGACTTCGCTCTCCTACATAAACACAAGATCCTCGAAAACTTACCAGGAAGGCGGTTAACACTGGTTATTCTGATGAGGAATGATCTCCAAGGTGATAGCCTCCCATGCTGAGAAAGAAACATACAAAGTCTTTCGGACGAGTGTTGGCAGCCATTTTCATTCTTATCTTTTCCTTATAAGCTGCTTACACAAGGGTTTTGAACCCTCATTACTCGTCGCAATTTTTTAAAAATAAAACAACACTATTATCTTTCGCTTTCACATACCTTCTTTCCGTTTTCATTTTCATGACTTCATGCGTGAAAACCTAGAGTTGGAAGTCATGTTGATTGCATTAAAATCATCTTTTGGATTGTTATAAATCTTTTTGTTTATGTGGTCATAACTCTTTTACCTCCAACTCACTATTGGTCATACATTATTCAAAACACCAAACCTCCACTCACTTTTCATTTGACCATTTTCAATATGGTTTCGATGTTGCAATGGTTATATGATATTTTGGTGTCTTTGATCAAATCCTTGGTGCAATGGTTTTATTGAACATATTAATTTTGGGGTCGAATCGTTGGTGCAATGTTCGACATATTGGTTTCTTTTAAATCATACAAATGCCATTGTTTATTTAACATTCAGATCGAGTTTTGCTTATGCATGTTGTGGTTTTCAATGATTATTCATTTGGCATGTTGTTTGCAATGCTCTTGATATACACTTTTGTGATTTGAATGAAACATTTTACCAAGGCATCGTCGATTGTAAAACTGACATGATAGTTTTTCATGGTCCCAAATTACTACACCACCCTCGCACATATAAACATAAACATTCTCCCATGCATTTCGTGCTGCCTCTGCTTGTTTTGGGGAAGCTGCGAGAAAATGGTTTTGTGTCTACCCTGTCAAACCCCCACACTGATTACCCTATTGACCATGTGCTATCTGCTATGGCTCCTGTAGTGCGAATCAAACCCAACGACGTCCAAACTTTGTTGTTATTTGATAATACCTGAGAGGACCTGGACAGGAATGGCTGGTTAGTTTTCATTGAAAAACTCAAGGGTTTCAACCTCGCAGTCGCTCATCAATTTTCCCTTACATTCGATGGATGCAGGGCCAAAATTGGGGACATCCAACTCGAATTAAATGAGGATTTCCTCAGCTCAACCATTGGTCTGCCAGCCAAAGGGAAGAAATGGTTTAAAAATTTGAAGGTGGATGAAGTACCATGGCCACTCCTATTCACCTCGAGGAAAATCAACAGTTTTGACAAAGGTATGCCATTTACAACTCTTAATTCTAGGTGGCATGATTTGTTGGCCATTATCAAGCAATTCATTACATGCGAGGGTAGATATGGTTTAGTTTTCCTTTACCACCTACAATTGCTCATGAGTTTCATACATTTTCCTTTAAATATGCCACATTTCCTCCTTCGCAGTTTGTATAAAATGGATAAACATTTCAAGAGGGAGAAATACGACTACAGCCTCTTCCACCACTGTCTAATTAAAATTGTCATAGTCCATCATTTGAGGTTGAGTGGAAACTGTTGGGAAGATTTATTGTTGAGGAATGGCTTTGCCAGCCCTGAAATTGGGCAAGTTGACAAAACCATGGTCACAGAAACCCTTGTCGGGCCTTTCGTTCCCCCTCATACACTCTTACCCTTTGTTGAACCCTCAACCTACTCGAACGATAACCTACCCGACACCTTGCCTGACTCGTGCCTAAAAGACAGTGCTAAGCCTCTTAAGAAGTCTGGAAAGAAGAAGGGTAAGGGTAATAATGATGTTAATTGCAAAGGTAAGAAGGCTGTGTGTTGGGTATCAAGGTGTGATCGCAATAAACCTAAACAAAACACAGACCAAAAACTGATTGTATTGACTGAAGATTCACATTCTGAAATCGAGCGGTTTCTAACCGAGGAGTATCCTTACTCACACAGCCTCTTTTCATTCAAGCCCTACGACTATGTGACAAACCTCCCACCGTGCCTTAGAGATGACCCCAACTTCCCCAGGATCAAGCTCAACAGTGGAACTGTTGGTAATGAATATATTCCTCAACTGTAACTGCACGGCCTGATCAACCCCAGTGCAATGAATGCAAGTCATGGCTTGACCGATATTATTCAGATGTCCCTTTTCTCCAATCCAGGATCAAGTTCTTGGAGGACCGAGTAACTGTGTTAACCAAAGAAAATGACAGATTGCTAGCTAATGATAAAAGGAAGAAGACTACAGGCTCTGTGGTTTTAAAAAATGTAGAGGCGGCCACTGCCATTGTTAATTCAAAAATAGCTTGAACAGATCGAATCCCTAAAACCAAGGTATGGTATTTCAAGAATGATTTAAAAATGATTTTGTTTGCTTTGAATTAGTATAAACAATTTTTTTGCTTATTGTATATATTTCTGTTATGATTGAATTGATACAATACGATTCTATTTGTAAATAATAACTAGCTATAGAATCGTGAGATTCTATAGCTAGTCATAAAATTTGAATTTTTGTTGATTTTACAACTAAACACAATCTGAAATCGTGTATTTTTGTGCATCTACAAGTACACATGAATTTCAAAGGAAATTGGATCGATGGTGGCATCTGTGAACATGCTTTTTTTTTTACATAGTTTTGGATTAGGCTGTTAGTCTTAGATTGAAATAGGAATTTGGGAGATTGTTCCCATAATTTTTGCAAACAGTTTTGATAATTTCCACAAGGAATGTTTTCATTGTGTGGCCTTTATATACCTATTATTTTTGTAAACAAACCATCATTGCTTGGAGGTAGAGACTATGAATTGATGATTCAGACTGGAATGAAAGTGGATGTTTGTACGACTTTAGCTTTCAATATATCATACTTTTATTTCAAGTTTTGTTCATTTCAATTTGTAATCAAATTATTGACTACTTTAGATATCAAAATTTGTTATAGGTTGATGTGATGCGATTTAAATTGTGTCCATATTTGATGTCTCTCATTTTACATACAACAATTATCCTGTTTTAATTTAATTAGCAGAAGGTTAATCTTCTTTGTTAAATGAGCAGTTATGTACAAATCTTTGCAATGGGATTTATCTGAATGTGATTATTTGTAAACTATAAAATTTATGTTGTTGCATCCTTTACCTATTCTTTCATTAGCATTAAAGAGCGTTGTTGCTTCATTTTTACGTGAAGTATTGGAAAATCCGGTGTGGGTTGGCCTCATCGAACAGTGAACGCGGATGCCTATGTACAGGACAAGTAGGAGGCGATAATTTCAGGTTAGTTTTCTATTTTATTTTGATAGCTTAATTGATATAAGAATTATCTGTAGTTGAGTCAGATATATAATACAAATTGTTACTTTTATTTCTTAGTTAGATAGCTATCATTTCGTTTCTTTTTCATAAAAATTATAAAAATAAAAAAAATACTAGCTTCGCTGTCATAAGAAAATTGATATATGATTTTCGCAGGTTTTCGATTAAAAATTTGCAATTTTTGAATACTGTACATATAATAGAAATATAAACATATCTAGGCATTGTATATTTAATAAGTAGAATCATTATTTTGTTAGCGAGTAAAACTGTAAATATATATTAGATTTGTATATAGTTTGCATAAGCTATTTTTTTCACTTAGATTAGTTTCTTTAGCTTAGTTTTTTTTACTTTCCTAGGACTTACATCGGCCAACGGAGCTGCTAAACCCGTCGGAGTGGATTAATCCAAATGTCTTGGGTTATTTAGACAACCCCAGACCGGATCCACCCCTCCAGTTGACGAGCAGTCAATTTCGCCCATGAACAACCAGGAAAAAAATTCACTTAAAAGGGAAACAATACACAGAGCCTTTCAAAGTTCGCAATGATAGGGAATAAACTCTCCTAAACCTAAGGGGAAAAATTCACACTGCACAGAGTAAATGTTGAACATACAAGAATGGTGGAGCCATGTGCTAGGGCAGAGCTAGCACGGTAGGATTAGAGGAGGGGTCAAGTGAAAGGACCATCAGAATGTGCATGAAAAAACCTCCCCATTAATCATGGGTGCAAAACCTTAACTCCCTCTAACAAGTATGCCTCCTACCTTAATAAAAGTATTGCAAAATTAATGACAGTAATGTTGAGAGAAGACTAGTCGCGACTAGTTAGGTACAAACCGCTTCATCCCAGTTAAACAACCATTGTCATTTTGTTTTGATAAGATAAAGTTGAGTTAAGACTTAGTTGAACAATACTTTTGCGCGAGATTTTTCCTTACCTAAACCCGTTTTAGCATAGTGACTAGAAGAACTGTATTTATGAAGGAATTCACAGTGAAATCTTTTTAAATGGCTCAGACATGGTCAAATGGTATGATATGTCATGTATTTTATACTAAGGGTAGAACATCCAATTCTACATTCATTTTGGTAGGTGTTCCATTATTACAAGGTCAATTATATATACTTGTGCACAAGATTGAAGGGTCAGATATTAAAAAAAGAAAACTAGGACTCCAATCCTATTTGTAGATTTCTATATAGATGGATATAATATTATGAGTTTAATATCTATATGTAAAAGGAGAAATTATATGTGTTGCAGAAAGGTGGTATAACTTTTGGAGATCCCCTTATATAAAGTTTTTAAGTTAGTTTGGTGTAGGATTGTTCTCACATGACCAACATAATATAAATATACGATCAAAGTGAGATTTACCTATCCCTTACTTTTTACGAATCTTTTAGACGAAATTGGAGGTTAATGTCCCATAGAATTTTTTTTTTTATGCCAAAAGTGAGGTACATTACAAAGAGGATTCAGTATGTGCATGATCATAATCTCATATATATGAAAGAGTGATGGTGTCTGCATGGGGCTGCTGAGGTACATGCGAGACAGTTTCCTCGAATTGGACACTACGGTCAATGATGATTCGGTCTAAGGAAAGATCAATAATTCAATATCCCTTTACATAGTCGGGGTATCCAACAAAAATGCACTCATTTCTCTATGGATCAAGTTCCTTTTTTCAAAAGGAATTCAGGCCCATGCACGTGAACCAAAAATGCGAAAGTGGGTCACTTCCGGTTTGAGGTAGATCCAAGACTCATAGGGGTATTATATTTGACAGATCTATGGGGAGATCTGTTTTGGATGTATGTTGCACAATTAATTTCTTTGGCACATAGTATCTATGGTAGTGAATTTTCATGCAACATGGAAGATGCCATCTCCTTTAGAGATCGATTTTTCCACTCAACAACTATGTTTTGTTGTGGAGTATAGGGAACTGCATGTTGCAATTGAATCCTTTCCTCATGTAAAATATTATGGATCTCATGATTTACATACTCTCCCCTATTATCAGTTCAGAGGACTTTGATCTTCTTTCTGGACTATGTCTCAACCAAGGCTTTGAAATCTTTGAGGTGTTGAAAGACCTTGAATTTTTCCTTGAGAAAGTAGATCCAAGTAAAACGTGAGATATCATCAACAAAAATGATAACAAACCTCTCTTTTCTAATGTATGGATGAGGAAAAGGACCCATAAGGTCATTGTGGATCATATCTAAAGGTACAGAAGCTTGCTGAGACTTTCCTTTGTCGAATTTCTCTCGACGTTGTTTTTCGAGAACACGTCCCTCACATACTCCCTTGGAGAAATGGATGTCTGGTAGAACATCAACCAATATGTTCTTGATAAGTTGTTTCATGTATATGAAATTCAAATGTCCAAACCTTTCATGCCAATTCCTACTACTTTCATCAACACGAGTAAGAAATAAAGCATAATCAAGTTCAATGAATTCAGAAAATGTACACAATCTAGAATGATGATTTACCTCACCGGTAGAAACCATGGAATTGTTTTTCATTTCTCATATGTCCATGGAATTTGGTGTGAATATGAATTTATTTCTGGTGTTGAAATTCATCATTTGATACACAGAGAGAAGGCTGACAAAATGTTTGGGAATGTGCAACACATTCTTGAAGCTTCCATTGGCGAGTTCAATCCTCCCTTTTCCAGTGACTTTGACATAAGAGTTGTCCCCCGTCAGAATAGGAGGACCTTTACATGAATACAAATAATAATATACTTCTTTTGAGGAATCAATCTGATGTGATGATCCTAAATCTATGATCCAAGTATCGGGAGAGGAGTTGATGTAAATCAAGGCATGGATAGAATTTCCTTTCTTTGAATTTAGATCTTCTAGCTTCTTCTTATTGGAACCGTCGGGGATGCAATCTTCGAGGCTGTTTTTATGAAGTATTTGACACATCATATCGATTTTTTCTTGCATGCATGTGGATTCTAGATTAAATCCTTTGTGATAGTACAATAATTTCTCCCCTTTTCTCCTCTTTGGATTTGGAGGCATCGGTGAAGGGTTTTGTGTACCTTTCCTTCTTCATATGTGAATGAGATTTCCATTTATCTTTATATTTATATTTCTAATATTTTTGGTTGTCATCATGCACAGTGAGTGCATGCGCCCTTGGGCCTTTGATTGTGCCCATGTTGATGATCTTGGTTTCCTCTTGTGTCAGCGATTCGATAAAGTCCATAAGAGAAGGCATCTTCCAGGTGGCTCTGGAGGCGAATATGAAAGTATGAAATGTAGATACAAATACATATAATTCAAGACCAAGATTGGAGAGAATGGTGAGAACCATTTGTTTCTAGTCCTTCGATTTATCAACCCGATAAGCTTTGAGTTGCGATAGTAAATCCTTCAATTTTGTAAAGAAATATTGGATATTATCGAAGATTTTTTGATCTAATGTGAGAATATAAACCTCCAACATGTGTCCCCTCATCTCATACTCTATTCCAAAGAGCCCTTCCAAGGTGGTCCATGCTTCATTGGGAGTCTTACAGGAAGATATATGAAAAAGGAGATCGGGAGAAATAAGACTACAATTTGTTCTAAGTGCCTCATCCATGTGATTTAAATACTTAGATTTTTCTATGGCTGATGTTGGTTTTGTATTTGTATTCGAGGTTAACCTATAAAACCCCATGCAAAATAGTTGTAAGGTGTAAGAATGAATTATTTTTGGAAATCCATTTTTCCGTTGTCTTCAAACTTTTGTACCTGCAAAACATTTTGGTGTATCTTTTTCTTAGCATTGTGTCGGATATAATACCATGTAAATGTGTTGAAACTACAAAAAAATATCTATATAAATAATAATACACACTTTTTCAGAGAGAATTTGATAAAGAAGAAGAAGGAGAGAAAGAATAAAATAATTCTCATTAATCGTTATGAATAATGAATAAATTACACATTATATACTCTGTATAACTCAATGAGTGAACACTGGAGGAGAACCAATGCACCATAGTGATGGTCTGGACTAAGCTGGAAACACACAAATAGCTACAGGACTGAACTACCACCTAGTCTAGTCTCTCAAGCAGTTACGGGAGTGAACCAACACCTAGTTGAGTCAACTACTCAACTAGTCTTTGGTTAATTGAATGAACATAGAGTAGTGAGGAGTTAACTCAGGGAATCAAGGGTAATGTGTTAGTCTGATGATGATGCCAAGGCAAGGTCGAATTATCATGGTGATGATCCCAAATTTTCATGGTGACAAAACCAATGCAGCATCTAAAATCAACTCAACAAGTCAAACTGAAGTGTCAACTGAAAGAGAATATTCTCCAGGTGGAATATTCTCCCCTAAAATATAGGAGATTGGATAATGACTAATTATGAATAATAAACAAGGAAAAAACTTAGGAAAAACAAATCCTAGGTGTGTGTGAAGTAACTCCAACACATTATTCACTTTCATGGATGAAAGAAAAACTAACATATATGCAATTGGCCCTATCTTTTAAAATATTTGAAAAGGACCACAATATCTTTCTTCTAGATTCAAACAACTTCCCAATTTTAGCAAACTTATCTTTGCCTTCACTTTACATGTTCTCCCACTTTGAAAACTTTGTTCCTTTTTTCATAAAAATATTTCCTTTCGTGGGAAGCCTTAAAATTCTTCTTAATCCTTGCCCAACAACTGCTCTATCTTATTTCTTGTCCCAACTCACTAGGGTGTTACATTTCATTCCATACAATGCCTCAAAAAGACTCATTTTCAAGGAGGCTTGATACCCATTGTTGTAGGAAACTTCAACTAAATGGATATAACATTTCCACTTTTATGGTTGGTCCATCACATACATTCTAAGAATGTCCTCAATTACTATGTTACTCCTTTCTATTTTCCCATCGAGCTCTAGATGATATGTTGTAGTAAGATTTAAATTTATCCCAAATCCCTTGAACAAACCCTTCCAAAAATTAGAAGGAAACATTGGATCTTTGTTTGAAACTATTTCCTTAGGAACTCCATGTAGCCTAGCAACTTCTCCTATATATATCCACAATATTTGTTTTCTTGTGTGTAGTCTTTACTGGAATGAAATGTGTTTCTTTAGTCAACTTATCCACCACCACCGGGATGGAATCATGATGCTTCACTATTATAGGTAGCTTAGTAATAAACTCAACTTAGACAACTTCCCACTTCCATTCTAGAATGGGAAATGGTTGTAGAAAACCTGACGGGTGTCTATGTTTCATCTTTACTTTTTGGCATTCCAGACATCTGGCTATGTAGTGATCCACTTCTTTCTTCATTCATGGTAAAAAATATTGGCTTCTTCCTGTTGCAATTATTTTTTGATATTCTGAATTCCCGCCCGATGACACATTGTGCATCTCCTTCAACAATGTGATATAATCTCATTGGAATTTGACACATACATATTACCTTTTTACATGAGAATTTCATCTTCTTTCAGCTCATAATAATTAAATTTCTGCTGAAAATTTCCTTCTTGTAATGTCTCCTTTATTTTTAAATAATTCTTATTTGAATTTGTTGCTACGATAAATTTATTTTTAATATATGTCTTGTACATGATAATGGTTGTGATATGCACTTCATGATATCTCCTACTGAGTGCATCGACCACTTGATTTTCCTTTCCCTTTATGTTCTTAATTTCGAAGTCATATTCACTCTGAAATTCCAGCCATTTAGTTTTCTTAGCATTTAGTATTGGTTGTCCAAAAAAATGCTTCATACCACAATGGTCTTTCCTTATCTCAAACTTATTACCCACAAGGTAATGCCTCCTCATTTTCAAGGCATGTACAATCGTTTCTAACTCCAAGTCATGGGTAGCATAATTCCTCTCATGCTCTTTTAATTTTTCAGGACTCAAAGCATACGACATGATCCTTTTAACTAAGGAATCCACTAATCCCTTCCTTGCATTCATCGGTGCATACAAAAAAATATTCATTTGAATATGCAATATTCAATATGTTATAACTTTTCCATATTATTTTCAACTGTTGAAAACTCTCTTCACACTTGGAACTCCATTTGAAATTCAAACCCTTCTTTTGCAAAGAAGTGATTGGACTTGCAATCTTTGAAAACTATTTTATGAATCTTCATTAATAAATGACAAGTCCCATGAAGGATCTGACCTCTATCACATTCTTTAGTGTTTTCCATCCTCTAATGGACTCTATCTTCTTTAGATCCACTTCCATCCCTGCTATTGATATTATATGCCCCATGTAGTGAATCATATTTTGATAAAAGTTGTGCTTATCTTAACATAAAATAATTGATCTCTCAAAACTTGCAACACCATTCTTAAATGTTTCTCACGTTCATATTTTGATTTGCAGTAGACGAGTATATCACCTAAGAACACAAGAACAAACTTGTCTAGATATTCCATGAATACTCTATTCATCAAACACATAAAAATTGTTGGGGCATTTGATATTCCAAATGGCACTACCGTGAACTCATAATTCCCATATCTTGTTATGAATGTTGTCTTACTGATGTATTATTACCTCATCCTTACTTGATGATAGCTTGATCTCAAGTCAACCTTTGAAAATATTATTGCACCTTTCATCTAACCAAAAAAATTATCAATTTTGGGTAAAGGATACTTATTATTTATGGAAGCCTTATTAAGTTTCCTAAATTCAATACAAAACCTTAAGGTTCCATCCTTGTTCTTCCCAAATATAACTAGGGCTCCCCAAGGTGACACAATTGGGTGTATATACCTCTTTTTTAAAAACTCTTCAAGATGCATCTGTGACTCCTTCAATTCTGGTGTACCCATTTTGTATGGTGTCTTATACATTGGGGTAGATCCTGGCACCAAATCAATAGAGAAATCAATGTCTCTCTTTGGTGGAAATCATGGGACTTCCCTAAAAACATCTTCAAAATCCCTCAATACCGGATGTTATTCAATTCTTTCCACCTTATCTTTGGTTTCCTCCTCCATATGGGCTGCAAAAACCTATCATCCCTTCTTGAATATCTTCTTCAACTACGTAGTTGAAATCTCTCTAACAACTAAAACTCTTGGAATGCCTTGAATATTTCCTTTTTTCCCTTACTCATCAAGAAATTTGATTGTCTTGTTTTAATAGTCTAGGACATCATGATGCTTTTCCAACCAATCCATGCCAATTATACAGTCATACTAACCCAATGGTATGATGTTTACATCTACCTTCATTTTGAGTCCAGTCATGTCTATTTGACAATCTTTAACCACCTAATTCATATTTATCTTATCCCCCATAGCTAACAGAAATAACCAATATTTCTTATGATTAATTCTTTGCAAGTTAAATCTTTCAACAATGTTATCATTTATGTAACTATGGCTAGATCAAGAATCAATCAAAATTGGTATGGGATGGTTATAAATCTTACCTTCCAGTTAGATCATGGGGGATTGATATTTTCCATTCTTGTTGTGCAAGGTTGCATAAATACTTGGCATACTTCCTCCCATGTCCCCCACTATTTTATCATCTTGAATGTTGCAGAAAATCCTCATTATTTATCCTTTATGATGGAATTCCTAAGATACATGATTCTCCCCACATCTCCAACATTGAATAGGTTTCTTCCTTGTCCTTTTCCCAAATGAATCTATATTATTTTGATCATTTTTTCCTAGTTGGCCTTACTGACTTGATTGGGAGTTATTTCTAAAAAACGGTAGCTTAAAAAATTTCTTCCTTTGATCCTTTTTCTCTTTGATCCTTTCATTCCAATTCGTTTGGAACACTGGCCTTCCTCTTCTTTTCTCATAAAGTTTCCTTTCTCTCCTTATGGTCTCCTCTAAGGTCTTGGGGTTGTAATACTAAATATTATCACTATAGAAGGAGGGTAACCCACTTAGAAACCTTTTTATTTTAACCTTCTCATCCTTTATGAAGTCAAAATACTTCAACAACTAAAATAATTGCTTCTCATATTCCTCCATTGTAATGGTTCCCAACTTGAGTTCAAAGAACTCTTTGATCTTTCTCTCATAGTAATTCTCAAAAAAATATTTGTCTTGTAAATATCCTTTGATTTTCCTCCATGATATGCTCTTATCATCGAGGTTATTGGATTTCTTAAGTTGATCCCACCACATGGTTGTCTGTCCTTTCAAGTGGTAGGTGGAAATCCTAGCTTCTACCTAGGATGGGTAGTCATGCAACTGAAATATTTCTTCATTTCCAACAGCCAAGCCTTTGCATCTTCTCCTTTCATGTGCTTACCACTAAAAGTAGGTGGCTTTATTTTCCTGAGTTCACATTGGAATATGTGTACCTCAGGCCCTCTTCTTTGCCTCTGAATAGGGGAAAAACTTGGGCTACTTACTGTTCTTGAACTTGCATGATTTATTCCAGTGGTATTCTTTGGAGAATGATGGATCATGCTCATTCTTCTTGAATGCCTATCCTTTCCATTATCATCCATTTTTTTATGGGATATAGATGTTGATTCTTGTCTAGAACTAGCTTATTGATTGGTGCCAAAATTTGTGTTAACTTTATTATGCAACATGTTTAAGTGCTAAATTATCTCTTCATGAGCCTTCATAATCCTTTCATTATCATCCTTGTAGCTTTGCACTTCCCTTTTAAGAATTCTCATAGTGACAGGATCTTGCCTATTTCTTCTCCCATTTGAATCTATGTCAACATTCCCCATTCTTATATGTAGACCTATGAATTATTCCCCATGGATGTAAGACCCTTGAGCATATTCCATGAATTTATTTCTCATATAAGAAATAATTTTCTTTCTATACCTCTAATTCTGCAAAATGTGTAGCCAACAAAATTTGTTAGGATAAAATAATTAACAAGATTCATGAATTTTTGTACAATTGTGTTCACATACTGTATCAGAATTACTTTCTCCATCAATTCGCTCGAAATGTTTCAACACTTAGATTATTTTTACATCTATTCAGACTCACAAAAACATAGACTAACAATCTTGTAATGTATCTTTCATAAGTCGATTCAAAAAATTTCAACAGTTAGTCATTTTTCTAGTTCTTCAGACTTGCGGATTCACAGACTCACAATCTTGTATTTCTTCTTTCATAAGTACTTCAAAAAAATTTCAACACTTAGATTATTTTTCCATCTATCCGAACTCATAGACTCGTAGACTCACAATCTTGTAACTTTTCTTTCATAACTCCATCCAAAAAATATCAATACTTAGTCATTTTTCCAGTTCTTCAGACTTTTGGACTCGTGGAATCACAGACTCACAATATTGTATCTTTTCTTTCATAAGTGTGTACAAAAAGTCTCAACACATAGACGTATTTACCTTTGTAGACTCATGGACTCATGGACTCACGGTCTCACTGAATCATAATAAGTACCAATACTTCGTCGTTTTTACCTTTGCTGACTCACGAACTCACATACTCATGGACTCATAATAAATCCCAACATTTAGATGTTTTTACCTTTGTGGACTCAAAAACTCATGGACTCATACTAAATCCCAACACTTAGTTGTTTTTACCTTTGCAGACTCATAGACTCACAAACTCATAGAATTGTAAATTTTCTTACATAATTCCCTCTGAGAAGTCTCAACACTTAGCCATTTTCCACTTTTTCGGACTTTCAAACTCACAGACTCCCATACACGTGGACTCACAGACTCACGAAAGCCTAAAACCAATACTTATATTATTTTCCTCTCCTACCCTTCATGTACCTACTACCATGGACGTACACATCACATGTCACCATGTCAGCTGACACATGGCCCTTCCCACATCGAGATGACATTAGAGTATGGAAAAATATCAAAATGTTTCCAATCTCGCACTTTTCCAAAATTCAAAAAATGCTTAAATTTTCAAAAAATGAAATTCCTTCTTGGACCGTCATTAGAACTCTATGACTAAACTTAATACCACCTATTCAATCCTTCTACACAAACATTTGTGCACCGCCTTTCAAATTCGACTCTTTCACTTCAAAGTTTCCATTAATTAGTTGCAAAAAATTGGTTCTTTTGGACCCATTTCACCCAGATATTCCCGATTTTTACCACGAAAAACATTGTAGACACTTTTTCAAACAATTTGAAAATGAACCCTTCCTGACAATATGTGAAACAATTCACTTGCAAACTATGAAATTTCACTTCTCCGCTCTGCTAAATGGCCCATCCAGGCTTAGTGTTGAAAAATGGGCTCTAATACCACTTTGTAATATACCCAACCACCATAGATGGTGTTACACATCAAAGTTCCTCACCTTGATAATGTCCCATTATCATTATCGTAAGTGTCGCACTTTTGTCGCAAGTGTCACACTTTTGTTGCAAGTGTCGCAAACATCATATTTTTATCCTGCATGTGTCATATTGTGGACGAAAACATAAGAACACTTGATAAACCCTCTAAGACATGTTAGAAAAAGAAAACACATCATTTTTCAAGCTTATAAATTATTTTTCCTTGGAAAATTATCCTCTTAAACGAACTTTTGGAGATCAATGCTCCTTTTCTCACTTGTAGGGAGTGATAATGCTCCTTGTACACTTAGTAGGGAGCGCTATAGATCTATGTGGCCATATTTGAGGGAGTTTTTATTAGTTGAGATATTATTGGGGATAAATCCCCCTTATCTCTAAGGACAACTAGAAATTATCCAAGTTGGTTTGGCTCGAATCAAAGTTTTAGTCTGTATATAAGGGAGATACCACAACTGATGGAGTCATATCCTCAAATTATTCCAAATATAAATACTGTGGTTGAGCCTCCCAAAGCCTATAAAAGTATCCATTCTCATGGTGAAAGGGAGGAGAATGTCAGTGAAAAGTATTTTCATTTTGATCGTGGATCGCTCAAGCAAGGGGTTGAACAAGGAGGACTTGGTGAGGCTATTTCATCTACATCTACAAATTGTGAGTACCTTGTTATGTTCTCATTGATATATCCTTGGAATTTTTCCTTCAAGGTTGTGTATGATTGCATGGGATTATCTCTTCTTGATAAATATAGTTTAAACTAATATTGGTGGAATAGGAAGCATGCATGTTCTTTGTTGTATATTTAATTGCGGATCGCATTAAAGGGACTGAGGATCAAGTTCAGAATGGACTAAGAAAGGACAAGCTTCGGAAAAAGGTATATGCTCTTTTTTTCCTCTTTTTATTTTAATTAGTTTAGCTACATTTAAAGGAATTCCAGAGTCCAATGTTATCAACTTTCTATCTTTTTCATGGGGGTCTATGATCCAAGATGTCATTCACCTATCCATAGGGGAATTATCCTACAAACAAAAATTGGTGACTCCACTAGGGAATTTTGTCCCTTGGTCATGTATTAAGGAAGAAAGAAAAAGATTAAGGAAGAACAAATACAAAGTATGAAGTGCGCAGAAGGTACACCAACTGAGGAAGGTTCGAAGTGGTTAGATAAGCATAAAATAAGGAATGAAGTAAAGGAAATCAAGTCATTGGAAGAGAAGATCAAGGAATACAAAGAAATAAAGAAGATAGATCGTGGACAAGTGAAAAAGTGGAAGAAGACACTAATGGGTTCTTTGGAGCACCTCGCAGAGAAGAAGGAAGAACAAGTCGATGACATCTTTAAAATGAGGGATATGTGGACCTAGGGTTTTGGCACCTAGGCTTCGTCCATGGTTTTCTAAGAGTCATGGAATGTATAAATAGAGGTTTAGAAGAGTTGATAGGTGAGAATGCTAGTGGTTTTGAGTTGTAAAAGTGTAATGTTTTAGGGTATTCTTATATTTTGGGTCTTCAAATGGGTGCGAAGATCGACTCTACAGCTGGGTTCACAGGGATAGGAAATAAAGATGAAGAGAGAGAAGGATCTACAACTAAATGTGCAGATAGAACTATATATTTTCATC
Source organism: Picea glauca (assembly GCA_000966675.3). NCBI lineage: Eukaryota > Viridiplantae > Streptophyta > Pinopsida > Pinales > Pinaceae > Picea > Picea glauca. The sequence continues at coordinate 773,862 of JZKD02S2389704.1, read as the reverse complement.
TATTCTATCAATAAACATATTTATGTTGATGTAGCCCTAGGGAGAGGGTCAACCATGTAAAATATTGTGGTTCCATATGGTTAATGCTTTGTTATTTACTATATTTTACATTGTTATTGCACTGCTAATTTTCCTATTTAATATTAGAATATATAACTTACTTCGTGAAGTTAAGCATAATATTGTTAAGAATATCTAGGTTATTTTTCATTGTTGTTTTGGAATCATCTTGCATTTCCTTTGGTTGTACACACTTGTGTCCTGCAACCCCCCTATTGCTATTTCAGGTGAGACTTCATCTACTTCGTAGGTGTTTTCATAAGGGCCAAGAGTTAGGGTTTGTTGGTGCATTGTTAGAGTTGAACCATGGTTCTGCCCTGGTGCCAAAAAATGGTTCTGTTGCCGAGACTGTGATCTTCTTGAGGGAATCTCAAGGTGGTTTCCATCAAAGACATAAATTTAGAATTGCATAGAATAACAAGAAAGGGAATTCTTCATAGCTCAGAACAAGAACCCTAACATTAGTACAAAAGACTGGTTGGAAAGATACATATTTACTTATCTGCATGATATTTTATTTGCAGGAGTTCATCAGGAGTTGTACGAGTGGTTATCCAGACTATCAGACACTTAGTTTGAAATTAGATCTATACCACCTATGGTTTGGACATCGATGTTGATTAATAAAGTCAAGAAGTTGATAATTTTGTGTCAAGGGTAGTGGATATTTTGTTTGAAAACACTATTGGAGGGCACACTACTAAATTTGCTATTGATAGAGTGGAATAATATAGTGAAGAAGAGTGGTATTTATTCAAGGGATCTAAACGAAAGTTTCTACACTTTTTGAAGTTGAATATTGAGATGCTATTGCATGAGAAGAATATCTTGAGGATACAGTAATAAGTTGGATTTTAAATCTAATGTTCAAGAATTCAGATAAGAATAGTGACACAGAGGCTAGACACATGCAAAGTGGGAGATCATTCAGAAATATTCCTCTTGTGAACCTGTTTAGGAAGAGTTACAGGATATTAGAACAAGATGAAGGATCCTATAGTGTAGAAGAAGAAGAGCGATCAGATGAAGAGTATTCATAGTTCGCAAGGGCAGAGGAAGTAGAGACTGAATAACCTCACCGAGAAGAACCAGGAACTTCAGGTATTGCACCTACTATTGAAGCAAGTATTGATACTCCTCCTATTATTTTAGAAGCACCAAGTAACCAAAGTAACCTGAGTAATTAGAGAACTCAAAGCACTCAGAGTACTGTAACAATAATTTTAGTAAAAACTCAATCGAGAAACCAAGGAAAATCAATGGAAGATGAAATAAGGTTAGCTATTTTCAGAGGAGATGGATCTGAGGACCCTAAACAACATTAGTTCTTATGCGATGTTGTATGGAGCATATAGTAAGTCACTGATGAAGATGTTAAGAGGGATCAATTTAGTATTACATTGAGGGACTATGCACTAAGCTAGCATATGAAGTTTGTTACATTATCTGTACAACCTAAACTAATGAATGACATTAATACTACATTAAGTGTAGAGTTCAAGAAGCCTATTTCAGAGTCATGATGCATTACAAAATTGAAGGAAATAAAGGCGAAGGTGATTGAACCTGTTTAGGAATTTGATCATAGGTTTAAGACCTTGACAGGTCATTTAAGTTTTCATATTCCAGATGAACAACATAAGGAATGGTTCATCGTTGCCCTCCTGCCACACATTAGAGTTCCTCTAATGCAACAGAAGGTCGCTTAGAAGGCTGAGGCATTAGAGATTTCCATGAAACTAGAAGAAGCCCCTATAGGATAATACAATCTATGTATGAGTCATATTTTGAATTAGTTAACTATTTTATATTTATAAGTTGAAGAAATGAAGAAAGACAAAGGAAAAGAGAAAAGGTAAGACATCTGGTGTATCAGATGTAAAGCATAGGGCCATGAAAAAGAGCATTGTCCTTTATTTAGTGAATACTTGGCCTCTGGATCCCCTAACTCTTTGAAGTAGGCTACTTTACCATGGTGCAAGGTATGTAGAACTAAACATCACCCTGGTGAATTTTATTATATAAATAAATATGTCCAAACACCCACCAATATTCATTGTACATTCTATAAATCTGTGGGGCATGATGTGAAAGACTGTAAGGATTATAACCTCATGCACGAAAGGTCAAGGGAGGCATATATAATTCAAGGAGAATTACATCCAGATGTGAATGTTGTGGATTTCAATGTCCCAGGAAGAGGAAGCTTCACCCCTCGTGGTGGGTTCATAGGAAGAGGAAGCTTCACCCCTCGTGGTGGGTTTAGAGGAAGAGGTTGAGGTCATATTATTTTCTATAACTGCACCAAACCAGGTCATTTGGGAATGGATTGTCATAATCCTTGTACCACTTTCAACTATTATAATGCATTTGACCATGTCATTGAAGACTATCCAGTATTGTTAACTAAAGTTCAAGAAAGACAAGGTGGAAACCAACAAGTCCAAAAAATAACAGTTCAAAATCACAATAAGGAACCCAGAGTCATTGTTATTACTAGAGCATGCACTGTCACACGAGAAGATAGGGTGAACCCAAAAAATACTACAGATGGATCAAAGATCAAAAGAGCTCCAGAGGAGGTGCCATTGTTTGATCCAAGGAAAGAAAAGCATAGTTTTGAGGAAGAAAGAAGAAACTTTGTAGGTGAAGAGGCTTCTTCATATAGGGCACAATCAGAAGTAAGGGAATGTTAAATTCCTCCATCATTTGATCAATCTGCCCCACCTAGACAAGAAAAAGAGGTAAGCAAGCTTGTGGAGTTCTTGTATACTTGTATTTATTTGATTAAATATGAAAGATTTGTGCAGGAACTACAAATTGGAATATGTGGTCCTCAACGTGGGATCAAAAGTAAATGATATGAAGAAGAATACTTGGGGATTGATGGTGTTGGTCCTAAGATTAAACTTAAGGCTCAAAGGATAATGTCATGCATCATGAAAGTTGTTTAAGATTTTGTTTTAAAACGATTTCCCTACCTCAATTGTATGAGAAAAATTCCTTAATGAAATTAACCTTATAACAACATAAACGTCGTATTTTTTATCTGAGTCAAATTGAAATAATAAATGAAGTGAAGAAAAATAAAAAAACTATGAAACAACCCTGGATGGGGTGACACGCAGCAATGCCTCACCACCTCGCCCTACATTGAGCCATAGCATAAATTCTTATGGCCGCCACCCATCGTGTTCGTATTTATGATGGTAGTCATCCATTACAGCGCTATACAGAGGAGGGACTCCTCCCTCACACAAAATCTCTTGCTCATACTGCACTCAACATGACAGGGTTTATGGATAGCCTGGCAAATTCGTCATTTGGAAATTCGAAACTTTGAGTGCCTGGACAGAGCTAGTTTTCTCTCATTTTGGACCTCCCCATCGGTTGGGTGCTCTGGTGCAGCTTTGGTTCCTTATTGTCTTGGCTCACTTTTGTTTCGTTTCATTCTCTCTGCATTTTTATCCACCACTCAGCAACAATGACCAGGAAGCGAGGTATGCCTCACCGTGGTTCATCCTGGTACACCCAAAAAGAGAAAAGGAAAATGAGGAAGAACCTAGAGCGTGCTCTGCCAATGGTGACCTCCATTCTCTGGAAGAGGGCTTGCACTGACCAATTGGCCCAGCATGCCATTATTGTTGAGACTGGGATAGAGCGTAGCAGCCATACCATGGAAATTGAGCCTGGAAGTAGACTGGAGGGTGGTGCCGAGGATGAGTTTCCAACCTGCTATGTTGAAGAAACGTCGTTCATGGAGGAATTCGTGAGCACCCTGGAACCCCAAGCCATGGCATCGGACTTAAAGGATGGTAGCGGTCCTAAAGATGAGGCGGTAGAAGAATTCCCTGTGTGCATCATTGAGGAGATATCGTGGACGGGTGACTACAGCGCCACTAGCCATGCTGAGCAGATAACAATCGAGGACGAGGCTCAGGACAATGCTCGCGCTGAAGGGAATGTGGACGAGACCAGACTAGGGATGAAGGAGAAAGAGGTCGGTGTAGTACTGACTGAGATCGAGGCTACAACTGGGATGAACGTGGAAGTGGGGAATGAAATCTTTGACGACGCAGGTAATCCTGACTTGCATGGTCCTTTCCTCTATGCAGAGCATCTGGCTCTGGTGTTCGAACACCGGGGCCACATGGCAGACCAGGAGCATAAATCTCTTCTCATGGGACAACATCTGGACTTTCTCCTTGACACGTACTCCAACACTCCAACAAAGAGGAAATGTCCATTCTATGCACAGCCATTTGCCATCCTAGCCAGGTCCACATGGCAGACAGGCAAGGGCGACAGGTCACTGGGTATCTAGGTTCTCCTTTGCTAGTTTGTTTTATGTTTAATCATGTTGTTGCTACATGTAAACTTGACCTATGTTCATCTATCCTGGTTTCATTCGGGTAGGACAGAGGGAAAAATAGTTTTCCAAACTATGCTGGTTTCTGGTAAAATGACAACATTTTTGGTGGCTCAGAACTATATCTCCATGTATTTTGTCAATGTTTCTCTAATAACTTAATATAACAGGTTCTACCTTTTTTACTTAAAAAAAAAAAAAAACTGTGAAACAAAGAAGGGCATCAATTACAGAAGAGTCCCACCTTGTCATAGTAGAAGAAAGTATATTAGTATAACCTTGAATACATAGCAAGAAGGTCTTCTATTACTCATAGTAAATACAGAGGAAAAGATACTTACTCAATATATTACCGATACAATAAGATTTCAGTAGTTGTAGTACTAAATTGGAATCAACATTTATTTAGAAATACATAAAGAAAATGAGCAATAGAAGATAAAGAGACACATAACACAGATTTGAACAAAATTTGGAATTTTTGTCTACACTTGTATTAATACTCTATACGCATAGTCTTCTCTATTACAATCGGCAATAAGAAACCTGAAATAAGTATTTGATCTCTGTATTTATACAAAATGGTATCAACATGATGGTTGGAGTTCTCATAATTTATAAGTGATAAACATTACAATATGAAAAACTGAAAGGTTCCATAAGAATTTCCTCAGACATTTCATCTTCAGGTGGAGATGTTTCTTCTTTATATCCTCCAGCTTAGACATAAATAGCATATGATCATGACCCATGGAATGGTATGTATAGATTGTCTCACTTGTTCCCAGATGTACTAGCTTTCCTATGTTCAACACAATATATGCATCTACTTACTAACTGTATTACCAACCCAGAAAGTTATATTTCCTCATTTGCCTCAAAGGTGTACAACTTATTTTTTATTTGAGGCAGCCTATCCTATATTTTTATTGCTTCTAAAGATATAACCTGTAGCTATAGACTGGGATTTACTACCCATTTTTTTTATCTCGATAAGTTCGATTTGTTTCAATTGCTAGATGGTTGTCCGGACCTCTTCTATGCTTGTCTTAGAATTATGTTGATTTTTTACTATGTCAATCTGCCTCAGGGCCCTAGAGATACTATCTCTTTCAACATCTAGTAACCCTTTGTCAAGTGAAGAAAATGATTCTTCAAAAGATTTATTTACTTCTCTGGCTAATCTTTTTCTTTCAGTTAAATTTGTCTTCGGGGCCTTTAAGATTATGTCATCTTGGGTTTGCTTAGAAAGAGACAATCAAGGGACCTATTCTACTTCATCATTTTCTTCTATTACAATGGCCTCCTAGAACTTATCTTGAGCTGAAGTGGATTCTCTCTCCTTAATGTAAATGTTATTTAGAGAAAGGTCTTCCACCCATTAACAACTTTGAACAACTTCCACTTTTGTGAAAAGATCTTGCTGGGATAATTCCATCTTTTCATGCACCTCCAATGCTTGAGCTTGGAAAGTTTCTATAGTATACCTAGGGAGGTAATATGGGGTACCGAGGGAGGTACCCAATGGGAATGTAGTTATGTGTTATTAGTGTAAGTCAATTAATATATGAGAATGTGGTCATTCAATGTAAGGTGGACTAGGTCCACTATATTAATAAAGGCCCACTATGGTAGTTGGAAGTAATAAATGTGAGAAGGATCTCTAGAAGTTTCCTAGGAGATAAGGAGAGCTATATAAAGCAGTGTAGGAAATGTACTGAAACATAGTGAAGAATATTGTGATTGTACAAGCAAGGATTGCTTGAGGAGTTTTATCCTTCCATAAGGATTAATATATGGTGTTACCCTACCTCAAGGGTTTTCTC